>JANHZT010005434.1:208164-223609 GCA_032468215.1 Stegonotus admiraltiensis
GTTCACCTATATTTTGTGCCCATTTTATCATACAGTCCTTAACTAGCTCTGTTTCTGAGTCTATTTCCACTAGTACATTGTACAACCTAAGAGTCCTTTCTTTCTGATGGAGAACCCTAACCCAGACCCGTGGGTTTTCTAGATGCAGCTTTAGCCAGGCTGCAGTTCAGTCCAAGCAGAAATGAACACAAGAGTTTCAGTAGACTTGCCTATTCTCCATGTAAAGATGGCACCCAGTCACTCACTTGAGGTGATTACTTCCACCATGTTCATACAGATGTAGAATACCATGGGGTGGGGTGGGGAGGCTATGTAGCAACTTCCCCAGTACCATGACTGAAACCTTTTGGAGCTGGGCTACTAATTTCCAGCCCTATAAGATACCATGATCAATGGTGGTGTTTAAAAAAAAAAGATCAAGGAGCACATGTAAGGATATTTTTTTCTGGTTAAGCTCCCTCAGTAGATTGTCAGAAAAACCAGTGTTATTCCTGCACTATAGCCCAGCTCAAAGATCTTCGGATAGTCAGAAAAACATACTGTTTTCGGATTGTTCCTTGCCCCCTGCATAATGTGTATCCATTGCAATAACTTCCTCTTTTGTAGGATGTTGAATAATTGGTAGTTTGGGGAAGGGGACATTTTGAACTAGGAAAATAGCAAACTGGAGTTCCTAGTATACCCAGTCTACACTAGAGATTGCATTTTTTCAGAAAGCCGATGAAATAAATATAAACTGTTGGTGACAGTTCTGTGATTTTAACAATTGAAAGCTGTATTTGATCTGTTGTCAACTGCTTGTGTCTCTCTTATGCATAGTCCCTTTATCAAATTTTGTTGTTGGCTAATGTAGCTGTTTTCTGGTGATAGGGAAGAAATGGTAAGACCCCCTTTTAAAAACATATTCATGCTGCAGATTAAGTTTCTGATATGAGAATTTTCAGATAAATTGTTAAAATATTACATCAGATGGTAGTTATAAGAATTCTTAAAACTCTCCATAGAGTTAATAACCTCAAAACACAAACACTTGACTTAGTATGCTGTAGAATTGTTTTAGATTCCAGGAGTCTTTTTTTCATGCTTTTTATCTTTTTGACTTTTTCTTCTCTTTTCAGCAGTGAGTCTGAGTTGTTTAAAGATGTTGCTGAATTACCAAATGAGCAGGATCTTGTGAGGGAAGAAGCGCAAAAAATGAGTAGCCTTTTACCTACTATGTGGCTGGGAGCACAGAACGGATGGTAAGCCTTTTTTGTACTTTTGTTAATAGTTACGTTTTCGGTGTAAGAATACTAAAGGTTGGTATTGTGTAGAGTTGTTTGGGAAGCTCAAAACAGTTTTCTCTCTCTCAGACAAGGTTGGAATGGATGTTTTGGCCTTAGACACATTTTGAATTTGAAGTTGTACAAAACTTCATTGCTAAATACCTATTTTTGACTATTTGTTACAAATTCCAGATGAAATTTTTAGTTAATGGATACTAATTGGAGCTTATCCCTAGTCATTCATTGGGCTGTTTATGATGTGAGACTCAGCTAATTAAAGCTGATACCTGGCAATAAGATTTAGATAAGTGTTGCTATTTATGCTTCAGTTCTTTTTGAGGAAAAAAAAGAAAGCATAGGATAGCCTGGTGCACTGATGTGAAGGCAGAAGAAGAAAGGCAGTCAGAAGAAAGCTATCATCCTGTCATCAACTAGGAAAGTTACAAATCATGTATACTGTATTTCAGTGACAGATGATTGTTCATCCCAAGCCCTTCCCTGTTTTTTGCTCAGAACAGAGCTAGCTTCTTCCTCTCCTTTAACACATAAACTTTAACAATTTTCCACTTTGTAAAATAAACATGTCTTGCTTTCTTATTTCCTTTGCTTCTTAGTCACGGCTGGAAAAAGTGTGTCTGAGGAAATATGAATTCCAGACCTAAAAAGAAAAAAGAACACTGCAGTCTTTCCTGATTAGGGACTAAACCAATTGTATTGGACAGAATAGGGACACACACATACAGTATGCAATCTGGTTGAACTATGGATTAGGTAGCAGGTGCTCCTATTAGGTTCATCTCTTCTTTGGTTGTATTGTATGTATCATCAGCAAAATGGAAGCTTTGGGTCCTGTAAACAAAGTTTTTAGACAAACCTACCCCTGCAGCCCCAAGACTCCATATTTGAACCATGCTGGCTAGGGAATTCTGGGAGTTAAGGTCCACATGTCTTAAAGTTGCCAAAGTTGAGAAACATTTCTGTAGACAAGTAATGTTTAAGTCAACTTAAAGCCTGTCTTCTACAATTGTAATTTTTTAAAACTACCACTAAGTGATACTGCTGTTCTTCAATGTTAACATGGGTGTCAGGATATTGAATTTCTAACTTATTTTAATTTTATTGTTGCAGTTTATATGTTCATTCTTCAGTGGCTCAGTGGAGAAAATGTGTTCATGCAATTAAACTTAAAGATTCAATACTCAGTATAGTGTAAGTAGTTACAAATTAATTTGCACTTCCCTAATTTAAAATTAATTCATGTGGAGTGAAAATTACTTTTAGAATATGCATTTTTGTTTAACTGCTTACATTTTTATTTTTGAGAAAATGAATATTGAGGTGGTAATAAGTGACAAAGAGGTGTGCTCTTGATCATGAATATATTAATAAGGATCAATCCTAAATATATTTAATTGTTGGGAGAGGATGCCTATTCAAAAAAGTTTTAAAAATGCTCAGCCATATTTTCTGATATGATGATGTGAGAGATTAAATTTCCCCTGTATGCACATAGACATTTTAGGTTTATTTAAGGCTTCTTCCTGGTTGAGCAAGTGTTCTATTGTAAAAGCTATATGATTTCAGGATTAAATTCATATAAATGAATTATGTGCAGTTTTTATGCTCATGACAAGCTTGCATGTATTTAATCATTGCCTTATCTTGTCCCTAAGGTTTGCCCCTTCTATCAATATTAGTTTACTGCCACAGTTGCCCACCGTTTATTTATTTGTTAAATGTCTATGCCACTTATCTCACTAATACAGCAACTCTGGGCAGCTTACAATATAATAAATTACAAAGTGCCAAAAAGCAATTAAAATTAGAATAAAAAGGTTAAAAGTTAAAAGTTAAAATCCAAGATGATGGGCAGCCTGGGGGTGAGAATCATCTCTATCTTGTCAGCCACCCCCAAAGTAACGGCCCCATATTGGAGCTTCAGGCCCTTATGGGATTTTATCTACAGGATAAAATGTAGAACATGAAAACTTTTCAATACATTCTCCTTTTTAATTACTGGATCAAAGTTTTCATATGTTTGACCAATAAAAATACTTCAAAAACTGAAGGCCCTTTGAGTATATTTGACTCAGTATGTTAGCTAGTTGTTGATATGATTTTTATAGAGAGACTCCTTCCACAATACTCGTATGTCTTTTACAGATGGCCTGCGTTATGGATTCCTACAGCATAGGGTTTAAGGGAGAAGAAGCTTGACTGTATCTGAGTGTGTAAATGCAAACTGAATAGAATCAATAAACAGTTTACTGCTGTTAACTGTAGTAAATATAACTTCTACCCCTTTCTTTTATTTAGACATGTAAAAGGAATAGTACTAGTTGCACTAGCCGATGGAACCTTAGCAATATTTCATAGAGGAGTTGGTAAGTGCTTTATCCCAATATCTTAGACTATCATGTATACACTATTAATCTGATTCTAAAAGATGTATGCATTAAAAACCTTGTGCATTTTCAGAGATGATCTGTTCAATTTGTAATTCGAAATACTATTACCAATAATGTTTCACTCAGTACTTCATTCATTGCATATTTATTTATGAATACAGTTTATAAAGCAATTCAGTCATGGTGGCTCTAAGTGGTATATAAAAACAATAGCTACCAATGTCCCATGCAATAAAACACAAAACAAACGCAGTTTAAAAAATTGCAATTGATGTAACATTCTTGAAACTGGGTGTTAAATATATCTACAATTTCCAAAGTCTTCCAAAAGAACAATATTTTTAAATAAGTCTTATGGCTTCTGGAAAGCCATGAGAATGGGAACTAACTTTAAAGTATGTGTGTGTGGGGGGGTGGGGGGTTTGGGGGGGAGGAGATACAATGTAGCTGTTGCCATCATCTAATTCACCAATTATGTGATTTTAAAATACAGTTGCATCTAAAAGTATTAAAAATTAGAAGTATGTGAGTATATAATACATATTCACATACATTTTTGTAAATTAGTTTTTCTGACTTCCTTAACTGTTTCTTTCTTTGTAGATGGACAGTGGGATTTGACAAATTACCATCTCTTAGATCTTGGCCGGCCTCATCATTCAATCCGATGTATGACTGTGGTGCACGATAAAGTCTGGTGTGGGTACAGAAATAAAATTTATGTGGTTCAGCCGAAAGCAATGAAAATAGAGGCAAGTGAAAACATTTTTTTCCCCTCAGACTGGATTGATTGTCTGTTCTCTTTGCTACTTAAGTCAGAGAACCAGGAAAAACACTGCCAGCCAGTATAAACAGCCACTATATTGCTTGAATCTAAGGGCCCCAATTAACCTCTTGAATAATTATGCAGCTTATTCAGTAAAGGTCTTTTAGTGTGAAAAGTGTTCCTCCTTCAGTGTTTACAATGGCTTGTGTACTGTTCCAGGTATAGCAGGGATTCCTTCTCTATATTTGCTCCTTAAATCTTAGTACATCCCTTTCCATAGACCACATACCTTCAGTTTTATTACTTGCTTAATATCCAGAAGCCTTCTACTCACTTAAAACAATTTTAAATAAACTTCTGCTTGGAGCAGATTTTTTAATATTCCTTTTTGAAGCCCATCTCTGGAACCTTTGACACAGTATAACAGTGCCTGGTTTGTAATGGGAGAAAACATAAAGATATGAAATGAAAACAACCAATTAATATTTCCTTATTTATACTTTGTTTCTTGCTTCTTTTTTCCTCCAATATCAAATGATATATTTTTTTCATTTAAAAAAAGGAGTAGAGATCTGGTTTTTCCTCTACTTTTTAGTGTCTTCCACATTGATATATGTATGTTGCCCATAGTCACAACTTTAGGTCTGTCTTGAGGAGTAATAAACACAGAATAGTGATCCAGTAATGATATTGAAACTGGAAATATATGTTAGATCCTGATTATGATCCTGCTGCTTTAAGGATAGCAAAGCTCCATTACTCCTCCCTGTTACAGTCAGCTTTACCTGTTCTAAGATCTTTGATTTTATCATGATGAGGGGGAGAGAGGAGACACCAAATCTCAAAGGTGCTTTTTCAAGAGCAACTGGACTTTCTAGTTTTTCTTTGAAGACGTTTCGCTTATCATCCAAGAAGGTTCTTCAGCTCTTACTGGATGATGGGGAATGGAAGGATTATATTGCTTGCAAACAGCTGGTCATGTGCCTTCTTTTTAGAGAGTCGTTGAGGCCACTTGGAGATTTATCTGTGTCCTCAAGTGAGTTATTGAGGCTACCTCCAAGTGGCCTCAATGACTCTCTAAAAGAATGCAAATGACAAGCTGTCTGCAAGGAATATAAATCCTTCCATTCCTCACCATCCAGTCAGAGCTGAAGAAGTTTCTTGGATGAAAAATGAAACGTCTTCAACGAAAAACTCTTGTCCAGTTGCCACTTGAAAAAGCACCTTTGGGACAACCATGACCTGGATGACTGAGAATCTCCATAGATGAGAGTACCAAATGAGAACTAACATAAAAAAGGGGAAGTTTAAAAGGAAATGAGTATATACAGTATAGAGAAAATATCACTGAAGGCCAAACATATGGTACAAAATGAGACATTAGCATGAGCATTTTAAAAATAGCATTTTCAGAACTCAGAGGATAACTAACAATAGATACTAATCAAGGGATGAGAAGACTTGCATTGAAAATCTTTTCACAATATAAAGAGAGAGAGAAAAAAAATTATGTGTTCATGTGTTATTATTTAATGAGGACTCTTAGACACTTGAGTGTATTTTAAAGGGCAAACAGGAGTGTGGAGAATTTTTTTTTTGTTGAAAAGTATAACACAGCCATAATTTCCTCTTAGAAATCATTTGATGCGCACCCAAGGAAGGAGAGCCAAGTGAGACAGCTGGCATGGGTGGGAGATGGAGTGTGGGTGTCCATTCGTTTAGATTCAACCCTCCGGCTTTACCATGCGCACACTTACCAGCACCTACAAGATGTTGACATTGAGCCTTACGTAAGCAAAATGCTAGGTAAGCCTTGGAGGGGAGGTTGTTTTTGTTTTGGATGAAGTAAATTCCTTGCGTAGATAATGTTTTAAATTTTTTAAGAAGTATCCTCCAAATTATGGATACATTTTCCATATAGAAAGAATACTAGGTGGGACACTGACAACAGCATCATCTCTCAAGAAGTAAAAGAAAACGTTATCTTTTTAAGATGAAGAAATCTCTCATTGAAGAAATAGAGAAAAGGGAAACTTGGACGTTTACCTTGGAAAAGGATATATATATATATATATAAATTGTATTTGTAAACTAATACTATACACTACATACATTTTATACTTCTTTGTAAAGAAGCTTACAATGAATTAAAGAAAAAAGTTTTATTGCAAAACAGTTTCTTACTGTGGTATATATCTGCTTTCAGGTATATGCATGCATACACAGGTGTGCACATGCACAACATATTATGTAATATACTGTTTATATTATAGTATATTGCAGATAATATACTAATCCCAGCAACTGCAACATCTGTACCATTTACTCTAGAATATTCAGCTACAGTCCTGGTAACTCTTATATTCTGAATCAGCATAGCCCTAACAGATCAGAAACTGGGCAGGTTGGGAATAGTTGAGCTATATAACTACATTTGAGCTTGCCATATTTTATTTCTTGCTGCACTTCGTGCCATTCCCTGGAAGATACTCTGCAGGATCGGGGAATCCATGAACAGCATTGGTGTGAAGGTGCTAGGACCAGCAGGTTGAAGAAAAAACTAGAGTCAGTAGAAGATTGTATTGGATCTCTGCCCTTTGTGTGAATGTAATTCTTCAGTTTTCAAAATAGCAAATGAATAACTGGTTTTAGACTCTACAGGGGTTTTAGATTCTTTGTTATTTAAAGAGTTTTCAAAGCTGGTTTTCTTGTTTACAAAACAAGGAGCTAGATATAAACATTTCATAGATCTCTAAAGATTTTTTTTATATATATATTTTAATGAATGTTGCATACTTGTTTCAGGTACAGGAAAACTGGGGTTTTCATTTGTGAGAATCACAGCTCTGATGGTATCTTGCAATCGTTTATGGGTTGGGACAGGAAATGGAGTCATCATCTCAATACCATTAACAGAAAGTAAGTTTATAAGAATGAGCGAGGTATCCAAGATTGCCAGCAATTTTATACCAAATGTGAAATATAGACCAATATTCAGTGTCCAACCATGCTCAGAATGACCTGTAATCTATTTTATAAGGCTCTCAGCATCTTCAGATTGGAGCATCACGTAAACTGTAAAAAAATCAATCAGCCAGTCAATTGGGACTCTACAGGGATTTTTCGGTTTCTTCTCTGTCAGGCAGCTTAACTCACTAAAACTAAATCTTGGTAAGGACTTAATGATGGGTCAGAAATTCATGCAGTTTTAAAACACAAGACGGTTGAACTGAGAGTTAAAAACCATGAAAGCTGACTGGCTGATGTTGAGTCAGTGGCTCTCTCGCAGCCCAACCCACCTCCCAGAGTTATGTGTGGGGGAAATTGGAGGAAGAAGGAATATTACCACCATCTTGAGATATTTATAAAGTAATAAAGACAGGGCAAAAATAAAATACATAAGAATTTTGCTTGTGGGAGCATAAGGTCTGGCAACCAGAATTTTCTGCATGTTAATAGTACTGAAATGTGGCCTTGTTCTGGGTAAAATATGTGTAGGAGGACCTCAGTTCTATTCTGTTGATTTGATAATTAAGAGTCACGATCTTCAATTCAGAAAGAATATATATTAAAATTGTCTTAAAAGATAGCATGAGACTAAATATGTTAAGATTAAATGCATTAAAGGAGATTTTTTTTAAAAAAATTACAAATAAATGGTTATAGGGAACACTTATTTAACAACTTTGTGCCAGTTTGGTTTCTTTCCACAACCTCTCTTCTGTAGCCCGCTACTTTAATGTCCGCTTTGTTTCCTTCTCTTCTTTTTAGTTGGATAGACTTTGCAGCTGTCTTTTTTCTCCCCTGTTGCTCTTCCAACCCCATAATGCAGCTGGAAAAAATAGGGGGTGGGGTAACCTTTGTTCTGAGCATCCAAGAGCAGCACTTTAATGAAGTCTATATTTTTATTTACTTTTTTTTTTGAATGCATGAATGGTATACATATAGTTATAAAATTTTATTTTATTTAAATTGTTAGTTTTAAATTGTGCATTAAAAGTCCGTAGTCTTTTCATCCAGATTCTTCTGTTTAGGGTTACCACCTTGGTAAACATCCAGATTTGTTAATACTGGTATCAGATAGAAGTTTTTCTATATTACTTTCTGCAATATAGAGAGGGAGCATGATGAAATAGATCATTATAGAGCATTGCTATATAGTAAATACTACCTTTTTAAGAAATTTAATAATGATGAACCTTTTTCATATTAATTGCTTGAGTACCATGTGCATTGTTTTCCATGCTATACCATTCATTGATCATTCATTAAATGTCTGGTTTGGCTTACGTGTCTTCAATAAACAGAAATACTTCAAATAATGCATATATTTAAATGGTGAAAATTCTTTTTCACATTCACCAAAAATAAATAAATAAAATAAATACTTCCTATTGGGGTTTGCATGCCCTCCTTATTACGCTGTCTAGAAATGGCTTGTAATCTGGAAAAAAGCAACTATTCACCACCAGTTTTCCATAAGACACAAACTTTTAGTATCCTCCTTTAAGAGGTACTATGAAAGCCTTGGTGGAACAGCATATAACTAGGTAAGTATTTATCTCTCTAAAAAAGCTATCTTTTTGCTGCTGGTTATACAAGCTGGATACTCTGGATCCTGCTTGACCAGCAGACAAATTAACATTTGACAGATAGTGCTCACTATTTGGGTGTTCCTCCCCCCTTCAAGAAGTGGATAGTTTTTCTTTTATTATCTTGAGGTGTGGGGAGTTTTTCTCAACCAAGAGGTAAATTTTTACCAACTTTTGATGGTTGTTCTGTCCAAACCATTAGTAGCTGGGGCTAAAATAAAAATGCCATCTAATTTCCTTTTGATTATATTTTAAATAAAAAAAACCTTAAATCATAATATTCTCTAGTCATGTACCTAGTACTTCCCCTTTTCTGACATATTAACACACACAATTTAGTGACATTTTTTGATAGTCTGGGGCCATGCCCAAAATTTTGGAGGGTTGGGGACTGAATTTGACCATGGCCCCTCTTTCTACCTTAGCATCTGTTTAAAAAGAAAGAGGGAAAGGGGAAAGACAATATAACAATAGGTAGCAAGTAGCTGTAGCAATAAAACAACAGTAATAATAATACTTTGCTATTTGTTTTGCCCATATTCTTCCTACAAAGAAACAGTGTGTTTGTTCTAATAATTTTACTGTGCCTTTGCTAGTAGGAGCTCGCCCATGAAGCTCTTCAAATAACAGAACACAAATTGTGGGTTCTGATTAATCCTTCTCCTTTGCTGTCACAACTACCCATTTTCCCCTCTCCTCCTTTCTTACTTTAGCTGTAATCCTCCACCAGGGACGTTTACTGGGGCTGAGGGGTAAGTGCTGATCCCAAACCTCCCCTGTATTCTCAGGCTTCTCTAATAGCCCGTTGAAGGCTGTTCCCACTTCTCTAAAATTCACCCCCCTCCCCTTTGTTCCCAAGCTGTATTTCCACTTGCAGTTACCTGCATTGCAGTATTTTATGTTTGCTGAATGACCACCAATCCTACTCAACAGTTTAGTGGCCTTGTATTTTGTTGCAGCTGAACTTTTCATGCTGGCTTCTTGTTTTTCTTCCAGCCTCATTTGTGACACCATAACATTGTAGCTGTCATTAATCCACACCATTTTTCTTTTGTTGCATATCACATTTCTTTCTTTCTTTCTTCTAGTACTGTTCAAAATGGAGATAGTTCTGTCGGTCTAGCATGAAAAAAGGGCAAAAATTATAAGTTAAAAAAAATTGGCTGAGGAACACAGTATTTGAAAAATGAATTAGCCAACAACACCTTCTTATCTCTTCCTCATCCCCTATAATTGTACTGTTGGCTTTAGGAAGTCCAAGATTCATAACTTCTAAGGAAGGCTTCTTTTTAAAAGTTCTTTTTAAAAGAGGCTGTGTTTATTCACAGAAAGATGGTAGAGTAAATGTATTTAAACTAAAGGTGCCACACTCTACTCGGATATTTGCTACAACCATTAGCATGGTTGCCCTAAGAATTCCTCTTCTAAAAAACTCCAAAACACTTTGTTTAATATTTTGAATATTTCTGTTTTACACTTAGTTGTTTTGGGGAGTTTGAAACAACCTGTTCAGCATTGTTCACCCTGAACCTTTGAAATAACAAAACGTGTGGTTATGCTCGACTAGCAAGCTTCTCCATTCTTTTTTTTCCCCTGGAGGTACTTCCAACAACTAAGCATGCTACCTTTTATTTCTTTCTAGCTTTGCCTTGAATTGGCATTTTGTTGCCCTTTTTATTTTATTTACCTGAGTTTGCTTTAGCTTCTAGACTGGATATCACAAGGTTCCTTAATTTATTTTTTACAACTTGCCATTTCACTGGAAAATGTTTTATTTCTCTCGTTGTAGCTAACAAAGCAGCAGCAAGCTCTGGCAACCGTCCTGGCAATGTAATACGTGTGTATGGAGATGAAAACAGTGACAAAGTGACCCCTGGAACCTTCATTCCTTATTGTTCAATGGCCCATGCACAGCTTTGTTTCCATGGGCATCGTGATGCCGTTAAGTTTTTTGTTGCAGTACCTGGTAAGCTTTGTGTATAATTGTATCCTTTAGCCTTTCATTTAAATAGGTGACTTGGTTTCTTCTGGAATCCATCATAGAGTTCTTTTACAGTTCATCCATTGTGGAGAAATCGTTGTACATTAGTGTTCTCAAGGTTTCAGAAGAGGAATTTCTTTATAGAAGCACAGTTTTCTATCTTTTCTTTCTTGGCTCATCCAGAGAAAATACTTACTTCTGATCTTTGACATTGCTTCAGATAAGATGCTGAAACCAGCAGTGGTTGCATATTCAAAAAGCTTCAGCAAACTGCTTGTTATAGGAGGAGCTACAGGTAGGAGAATAGTTTGGGACAGCAGCCACGCAGTTAGGGGAAAGTCACACGATACTCAAGTATAAACAGGGTGTCTTGTATGTTTTTGGGAAGGTTTTTCTAGAGTGTTTTCAAGCACTTATGGAGGGAAAGCACTTGCAAGTGTAGGACCCCCCCCCCCCATTCATACTTCCACATAAGGAAGGATCCTTTCCTCCCACAGTTGTCATGTCAAACTTTAGTAGAATAATCAGAGAACTCATGGTATCAGAAAAAGAAAGGAGTTGCACTTATCTGTCTTGAAGATACTGCACCTATTCAATTATAAGCATAAGTAGTATCATCAGTGATGAAAACCAACAGGATGAGGCACCATGTAGGAGAACTTCAGTAATAGGATGAACAACAGTGGCAGGGTAGGAAACTGACACAAAGTTATAAACGATATAAGAGACTTTAAATATGAATTAAATTTTAACCTGATGCTTAGACTGTGTTTGTGTATCATCCTAGTCAGTGCTTAACCTTGATTTACTGTGGTGTTAATTTTTTTGGGGTTAGCAAGGCACATTGTATTGTAAGTTAACCATCTGGATTCACACAATACGCTAAGCTGGTAGTATTATGTGAATCAGTCTCAGAGTAACAGCATATGAAAATTCTGGACATTGGAAAGTATGTGGTCATTATGAGACAGAGTATTTAACATAGAAACTTTGAATCATTGGAAAGACCATCAAGGAAAGGATCACTAGAATGTAGGTAAGAAGTTTTAAAAACATTGACAAGATTTTCAGTTTATGTTTTATTCACTTATGGGAGGCAATTGATGTAATACAAAGAAAGTGTTTTGCTACTGCTGCACTATTTGGACTATCAAACTGCTATTACTGTTACCACATGTGTTAGGATAACCTTAAGATATTTGCTCATGCATTTTTCTGAATCTCTTCTTTTTCACAACAGTGCCACAGTTTTAATGTGTACACAACATACGTTCTTAGACTTAGTAAGAGATATGTTTATCTCTTACTTATCTCTCAACCCTTTGTGATGGTTCACTGTACAATCTTAAAAGACGTTTTTAAAGTCAAACTTACATAGTGCAGAGTTAGAAATGGCTAAGAATACCAATCAAACAGCCACAGAAATTCATAATAGGATCATCTAGTAGCCTCCAAAGGCTCTCTAACATAATTTTAAGTTTTAGAAAGTTGTAGAAGATCAGCAATGTGGGGATCTGTTAAATCTCCAAGGGGAGACTACTCCATAATATAGGGCCTCCATGTGAGGAACTGTAGCTGGGATTCTGTGGTTTGAAAAGCAGCCGCTGCCACCAGATAGAAACGTTCCTCACTCCCACTTCCCCGAGGTTCAACACAGCTTGTGCTTTTTCCCAAAGGGCCAGAAATTTGAGACGCAGGAGCAGCCTCATCCCACCCAAACCCTTAGTTTACAAATGCAAAAGCTAAGAGAGACACTGTATGGATGTGTAGGAGAAAAGGAGATAAGAAGACAGCAAGCAGATGGGGAAGTGGGAGGTGATATTTGGAGATTGACAACTGTTAACAGGCAGTCAGCTACCAGGACATAACCTGTGATGAGCAGTATATGTACAGATCTGCTGTGTTGTGTTGCGTCGAGTCCTTGGTAAGCAAAAATACCCCTCACATACCAACTAAGAAACGATGTCTAATAATTCAGTCGGTTTGCCTTGTAAAAGTGTAAAGCCGGTAGCAGCTTGTCTTGGAATATATGGATTGAGTGGGTCAAATCTAGTTGGAAAATATTCTTTCAGTCATACCTCAAAACCATTTTGTATTTGTCTTGCTATTTGCAATGCAGAAACACTTTGGGCTTTGAAGTATATGAAGGCCATGGCAGCCAATTTCCACAGATAAGACATATATTTTCTCTGATACCTCACTCCTCCCTCTCTCTCTCTCTACATTCAGGTGTGTTCTGAAGTATTCTCCAACCTTCAAGCACAAATTTGAGGGCACTCAGCAGCGGGAATTTAATCTAATTCCCAGGACAGGGCATTTTGTTAGTTGATAGAAAGAGTTGAGTGCTCTCGTAGTTAATGTGCAGCCCGTGGTCACTGTTCTTAAAATAGATCATCTATTCCTCCAAAATGGCGTTAAATTTTCTTTCCAGCTACAAAAGCCAAATAGCTTTGGAAAGTGAAATGGAGAAAAGTCATTCCTTTTTCTGCTTTTGGTATTGTGAGGAGTTTTGGGGGAAGTACATTAAGGCTCTCTTCCGCAAAGATCCATTTAATCAATTTGGCATTGCTAATTTGCTGTTACAAAAAAGTAATGCCAATACTTTGTCCACTTCTAGGTCAGGTGATTTGTCCCGAAGTGGGTGGAAGCTCAGAATTATCTGGTGAAAGAACTACCGTCTCTGCACAGGAACCCAATAGCCAGACTCCTTTAAAATCAATACTGGTGATAAGTGGAGGAGAAGGATACATTGACTTCAGGATGGGTAAGAACCTCAACTTTCAAAAAAAGAATTATTATTATTACATAAAATATTATTACATTCTGGTAATCTGATCCAATAATTACATAAAATATCAAATATCCAAATATTTTTTATTTCATTTTCAGTTTTAATGGGCACCCATTAAAATAATGCTCAATAAGGTAGCATTTGAATTAGGTGTGAAGGTGTCTTAATTTGAGGGATTTTTTGTTTTTTGTTTAAAAAGCCAACTCTCTTTGTACGGACAGAAAATTAAATATGTATCTTGGACCTTGTGGGCGGGCCAGATTTTCAAAAAATGTTTTCTTTTTAGAAGGAGAAAAATCTGTTCCTGTCAGGTAATAATGCCACTAAAAGGAGGGATATATAATTGCTCCCCATAGTTTGACTGTTTTCAAATTGTAACTAGTTTTTTAGGGTCATAAAACTCGGGACCATTGAAAACTGATCTAGCCTCACTAGTATAGCTACACCTTCCTTTATGCAAAATCCTATTAAATAATTCTGTTTTTTAGTAAAGTGTGATAGTAATGAAAACTATATATTGGGTATGATCAGTAAAATGAAAATTCTGTAGTGTCTGCAACCACAATTGAGATCAGAAGCTCTGTCTTTGAGTAAAGTGACTGTTAAGTGAGATTCCCATATGACTACTTCCCTCAATGACTGCAATTTTGGCTGTTGGTTGCAGTTGTTAAGCAACTGTATGGGTCATTAAGCGGATGGAGTGAAAGGGCTCCCTTCTTCGTGTGGAAGGGAACTTATGGGCTGGAGAAACATAGGAGGGATCAAGAAGCTCCTTGCTATGGCTCTTCTGCCCAGCACAGGAGTTCCTCTCCCCTCCTATGTGCATGGAGCAGAGGAGAAATCCTTTAGCAGGCAACAGCTTGCAACTTTCTCCATTGACTTTCTGGGGAAGCTGGCAGAGAAGATTGCAAATGGCAATCACATGATCACAAGGCACTTGGCAACTGTTCGTAGGTGCAAACAGATTGCCAAGATCTTGATCACATGACTTGGAGGGATGTTTTATGACAGCTGGAAATTTATAAATTGTAAAGCATTCTTTCTGAGCCGTCATAATTTTGAACAGTCATTAAACAATCAGTTGTAAGTTGAGTACTACCCGTACTTTCTCATTGCCATAGTTCTATTTAATGTCAAGATGAGAACCTGGGAACCTCCAGATACTAGTCAGCTGCATTTCCCAGGATCTCAGTCAGGTTGGCCAATGGTGAGGAAAGCTGGGATAGTAGCAGCAACACATGGGCCATGGGTTTCCACTCCTACATAATGACAAAAATATTCCCAGTTATTCAAGTCTGTAGAATTTTGACCTTTCCTCTTCCTAGTTTATAAATGTTGTATTGAATGCATTGTATTGATTAGAATTGTTTGTATCTTAACTGTTGCACTTTCTTCAGAATGGTTGCATGGATTAATGCCAAGATACTTCCTGGCAAGTATCCATTTTAATTAAAGGGAAATTTCTGACGTTATTTCACAACTGACCTTGTTTCTGTTCTTTAGCTATATTATTATACGAAAGGAAAAGGCCATGAAGCAATTTCTTCTACCTACAATTCAATATCTTTTGAAAATTTTGCATTTTCTGGAATGAGGGATAGTTATCTCCCCTTCATCTCAAACTGATACTAAAGCATAACAG
>JANHZT010005434.1:260320-272142 GCA_032468215.1 Stegonotus admiraltiensis
CAGCATAGCTGGCTGGAGACTTCTGGGAGTTGAAGTCCACAAGTCTTAAAGCTGCCAAGTTTGAAGACTTCTGATCTACAGTATGGCTATGAAAGCTAGAAAGTCAGAAAAGTTGAATAAAGAAAAGTTATGGCTTTGCATTGTGTTGCTAAAGAAAATGGTTGAGAATATCATGGATTACAAAAAAGAGCAAATCATTCATGTATAAATCAAAGCAACAAAAAAAATTCAATACTAGCTAAAGTAAAACCAGACATCTCACTAGAAACACTTGACAAAGCTAAAGCCTAAAATATTTTGGACACAGAATGTGAAGGCAAGGGTTAGTGGAGAAGACCCTCGTCTGGAAAAATGATAGTCAGAGTCCCAAAGGTGCTTTTTCAGGAGGCAACTGGACTTTGTTTTTTCTTTGAAGATGTTTCACTTCTCATTTAAGAAGCTTCTTCAGCTCTGATTGGATGAGAAGTGAAACATCTTCAAAAACAAAACAAAACCCAAGAAAATCCAGTTGCCTCCTGAAAAAGCACCTTTGGGACAACCATGACCTGGATGACTGAGAAACTCCATAGACTTTTAGCTATTCACTTTGGAATAAAGTCAGAGACTGCCAGAAGACAAAAGGTGACTAGATTTATCACTGATGATACAAGCAGGAATTTACAAAAACTCAAAGGAGCAACTGACATTATGTCCTTTAAGTCATAAAGAGTGGAAAGCAAGTGAATAACTGGATAACCCTCAATCTGGTCCGATTTGGATTAGGCATTATAGATATTTCCAAAATCTATCTAGCTTGGCTAGAACGCAACTCAGCTCCACCAAGACAAGGCAAGATATTCCTTTGGTACAATGAATGAAAACCATAATATGGTGGTGTCCCTTCCCTGTTAATGTCACTTTTATACAGCCTCATCATCACCAAACAGTCACCCGTTCCCCCTCTTCAGTCATGAACTATGGTTTGGAACACATTTTTTTTTAAATTTAAAAGCTGTTTGAATGCTAGCTCCCATCAGCCTTATCAGATGTTGGTGAGTGGCTTGAATCCAAAGAGACTTTTTAACTGCTCAGAAGGACCAGCAGGTGTTATTCGGCAGAAAGATTCTTGCTTACCCTGACAAAATCAATATGTTGTGCTGTGCTGCAGGAAGGGATGCCCAGGTGGCACAAATATGGGAACAACATTGATCATGTCATGTAGGGAAGAAGGACTTGGAAACCGCAATTTCCTCATGAGGGGGCTCTACACATCATGATCTCAGTCAACTGCTGCGTAGTCATAATTATTTGCTGTATCTTTCTGGAATGCTCTGCATAGAACATGTTGGGCAAACACAGCTCCAATTGTTTCAGTGACAGCAAAAAATCTGGGCTGCCTCTCACACATTTTAAAGCACATTTTTTGATCGCTGCTCATTTCATGATTCAATTCAGAATACCAAATATGTTGTGTATTTTCCTGGCCCATCATACTCTCAGCACAACTGCAGAGCCACAAGCTGCGGCTTCTTAATATGCAGATGGAATTAACCAATCGCCATATTTGTTGTTAAAGTGGAATGCTCAACTAGGTAGGTTTTGCCATTCATTCTAGGAAAGAGAATATGATTTTGGGACACTTCCACACAGTCACTGGCCTTGCATATCTTTTTCTCTTTTGTGCTGCTGTGTGAATGACTGTATCTTGTGGCTCTAGGGAATTTAGAAGAGAGAGAGAGAAGAAGGAAGGAAGGATTATCTAGCTGGCCAATGGAAGAGTAAAACAATGGATATTTTAACCAGGAGACCATCATGATTCTCTTCTTTTCCTTACTTGGCTGTTTTTCAGTAAGGAAATAAATAGGCAGCCATGCAGAGGAGGGGCAGTTTTACCTTTTCAAGCATCACTAAAAGCCTGGGAATATGGGGGAGGGGAGGAGTGGGAGCCATAGTTCCTTAGGCAAGGGTAGGGAACTATGGCCCTTTTTTTGACTTTTGGACTGGCTGGCTGGCTCAGGAATTCTGGGAGTTGAAGACCACAAGTCTTAAAGGGGCTTAGTTCCCCACCTCTGCTCTTAGGTAATGGAGCAATCCAAGAGCAGAAATGCAAGGTGTGGTAGAACTTCCTACAAATGGAAGTTGCTGGAGATCATACAGAAAGATTGAAACAAGATTTCCTAACCCCATGGCACTGCAAGGACATAGAAGGTGGAGGCTCTTCAAATCTGACATTGTTTGATAGTTTCATACTGTTATAATTATATGATAACCTAGAATGGATTTTAGAGACCCACTTGGCTGCAAAGAGAAGCATTAGTAGCTTCAGCGCTGACATAAGGTAGATATTGCTGGAGCATCTGCCAAGACCCATGTATGCCGTTTCTAAAATCCTCTTGACTCTGATGTTGCTCCTGCTTGCTGCCATGTTCTGATAATGTCTGTGCTTAGAGACAGTATCTTGGAGACAAAAGACATTTTCTTTTGTTTTACATGTGCTTGTGGGTGGGTGGCACTGGTGATGGTTGTCTCTAAAAAGGTGTGGTCCAGAGATGCTTTAGGGTGACAAGAACATTCCTTGAGGGTATCTTGCACAGGATTCTCAACCATGGGTGGCTGCCTTGGTTTTCTGTTCTCCTACGTAGGACAAAAAATAGGGAGTATGGTTAGCACACTTAGAGGTTGCCTCTCTCTCTCTCTTTCTTTAAAACCCTACATCTAAGCAAGCCTTAATACAGGGGTGTTAAACTCGTGGCCCATGGGCTGGATGCATCATGTGTTGGCCACGCCCACCTCTGTTTTAGCGAAGGGGGGGAAAGTCACAATATGTCATGTGACGACAATGTGACTTCATGAGTTTGACACCCCTGCCCTAATAACTGGAACAATTAGGGATGTGGACAGGAGTTTGCAAGATTTTGTGCTTGGTTTTCATGAGAGTGAATTTATTGCACAATTAACATCTCTTCTCCACTCAGTTGTTGAACAGGTCTCAACAGCCATTCCCTCAGTTAACTTACTTCCTGTGGTAGGTATTTTTCAAAACAATATATATACAGTAGATGGCTGCATGACAGCCGTGTGTCTGAGGTCTCCTGTAACCCAAGCCAAACTGGGCTTGGAGGGCAATTCCCAGTAATTGAAAGGGAAAGATATGTTAGCAGCAGCCTAGAGTGGCCCATAGGAGCTAATGTCCCATAGGAGCTGACTGTGTCATATTTAAACTGGTATTCAGTACAACTTCAGGCTGCCTTCTCTGTGTGCCAAAGGTAAGACAAGGGGACTTCAAGAAGACATGATATTTTAAAATGGGCTATGAGGCATCTTCATGCCACTTTTGAGGGATGTAGGGATGAATCTGTGCCTTTGTACCCCAGGCACCAACTCACAAGTAACACTGAACCTCTTTGGTATGATCTCTTATGAAGAGCAGTGAGGGGGCTACTGAAGACATTTGATGCTCATTGTAGATTCATCAGGCCTAGCCTGAATGGCCAGGGATCTGGGATGATGCATCAGGTAGCTAAAGCATCTGGACTATAATTCAGAAAAGGCCAAATCCAAATAAGGCTGTGAAGGGCCTTTCCAAACTTTGAAGTAAACCCAAACCTTCCTGCCTTAACCTAAGAGCAGTTTTCTTTCTCCTTTTTAATTTTAATTTTTTAAATTTTAATTGAATGAAGAGTTCTGGACAATTCACAAGCTTGCTCTTGATTTTGTGACTACTGTATGGATTTTTTTTTTGTTATGCGCCACCTCAGTTTTCTTTTTATTTCCCGTACAGCTGTAGCTAAGCAACAACGTTTAGGACACTTAGGGTTTTCATAGTGGTTGCTTTGTGCAGTATATCATCCTTGATTTAGTTCTATCGTATTCTTCTTGGCAGCTAACCTTCTTAAAGGCATGTCATATGATTTGTACTACAAATATAGAGGCAGAAATTAGGATTCCACTTCAATATACTTAAAGGGAGATATTTTATGGATACTTTCAGATTCTATCAGATGTTATAACTGATTTCTGGTTTGGAGCATGAGTGGGGGTTGACATGGTGAGTACAATTGTTTCCCCATCTAGTGAAATAGTGAAATGGACCTCTTTGAAATTTAATCAGCAGGCTCCTTTTTCTTAGCCTAATGCCCTCTGGATGCATTGGATTACAGCTCTCATTAACTTATTCACAAGAAGCATTGGGGTAGCTAGCAAAGGATAACGAAAAATTAAACCTAAAATATAGGTAGTCCTTCACTTATGACCACAAGTGAATCCCAAATTTCTGTTGCTAAGGAAAATTTGCCCCATTTTACGACCTTTCTTGCCACAGATGTTAAGTGAATCACTGTAGTTGATAAGTTAGTAACACGACTCTTACGTGAATTTGGTTTCCCCATTGACTTATCCCCATTGTCAGAAGATTGCAAAAGGGGACCACATGACCCCAGGACACTACAACCGTCATGAATATGAATGTCAGTTGCCAAACATCTGAATTTTAATCACGTGACTGTAGAGAGTGAAGTGTGAAAAATGGTAATAAGTCACTGCTTTTCACTGTTGTTGTAACTTTGAACAATCTCTAAAAGAATTATTGTGAGATTATAGTGTGATTTCTGAGTCTCTTTCCTGGTAATGTATATTTGTATTCCAAATCATACTTTTGGGGAGCAGGACAAAAATTGGGAGCCTTCCTTTTTAGAACATAGCTTAAAATTCCTGAGATTGTAGGCCCTTTAAGCTTGTCTGTCTTTTAACTTTAGGCCAACTTACCGGATTGCCAACTTTGTTCCTTCTAGCCACAAATGGGTAGCAATGCTGCAGCAGCAATTCACAGTAGCACAACATCTGGAGGCATGGAACCATTTGTCTAGTGGAGGACTGATCCTTTCCAAATCATAGGCTTTTTACTTACCATAGAAGAGTCTTTGGATGGAACAATCCACTCACTAAGAGCCAAGTTCTGCTTTTGGTCTCCCTAGGGTTACATGGTCAGTAATGAGAAAAGCATGTGTTTATGAGGGGAGAGGGGGTTTAAAAATGAGAAGTGTAGTGGAAGGGAGGGAGAGGAATGTGGAGAGGAGGAAACTCCCAGCTACTTAACATCACCGAGATGGGAGGGGTGTGTGTGTGTGTGTATGTGTGTGTGTGTGTGTGTGTGTGTGTGTGTGTAGTTGGCTCAAGCTGTAACTGTTCAATTTGTCATTCCGGAATGTCAGGCCAGCAGGCATTCTGTCCTAGAATCATATGAATTTTCCATTCGTGGGCATTATGGGTAAAGTGCAGTGGGCTGAGCAACATCCCACTCCAGGGGGATTATGTCCAAAGAGCAGCATCAGAGAAGATCTTTTGGCTCTTTTACTCTTATCTCCTTTTATGTTTAGTTTCTGTTCAGTTTCCATATTCTTTGGCCCTGAGCATGCTTTGCCACCATGGAGCCAAGAAGCCAGCTGGTGAAGTATTGGCTACGTTTGCGTGACCCACTCCCCACTCAGACAAGCTCAAATAAAGGGAGTGACTCATGGCTCAGTATATTAGGAGGATTCAGCCATTGCCTTAGCATCGTAGGGCATCATTTTTGGTAGGTTGAGTGACATCCCCCCCCATGGAAAGGGTGCTTGGTCAACCTGGAATTATGATCGAGTGTGATGAGTAAATGGTTCTATGGTGGGAGGAGGTGGCACTCTGGGGACAAGGGGAATGAGGGCCGACTGAGCGTATTAGTGGCAGCCGCCATCTCAGCAGCTGAGCACAAGTTGGTGGAACAGATGGCTTGAAAGCCGTTGATTCTCAAGGCTCGTTTTCAAGGCGTGCAACTGGCCGCTCTTAGAATTACAGAATGAATTATGGAGGGAGACTGGAATTAGTTATGTAGCCCTGGACCTTCTTGCTTTGCACTTTGGAAAGAAAAGCACCTGGCTATGTCAGCTCTATTTTCACATTCAAAACGTAGCTCGAAAAGACAGCATTTCTATTTTGACTGGTTGTTTACAGCGTTAACCCAGCTGCTTGGGTTTACACAACGTATTGGACCATCAGCTAATCACTCTTTGTACAACACAGTGAGCTAAAATATTACTTTATCGAATTTTAGCCAGAGTTTTATACAAATACAGCAATCTAAAATCTCACTGTCTTAGGGTTTGTTTTAGTTCCCTTTTGCCTGGGTGGGGGAGGGGGGAAACTATTATTGAAAGGCTTGGCTTAAATACATATCGAGAAGAGTTAGTTGTGTTCTCTAAAATGAGAACAAAGGTGTGTTCTTATTTTAATGAAAGCCAAGCCCCTGGAGATCAAATGTTACAAACGCAAAACATTGGGGAAGTATTTGGACAATTGTTTATATTAAGCACCTCTGCCCAGGAGTTCCACCAAGAATATTGCCCCCCCCTCCAAAGAGCAAAGTGAAGTTGCTGCTTAACATTACTTTACATGCCTTTGCTTCTGGGAACCTCTTTGGGCACTTCTTCCTGCAAAGAATGTGCTGGAGGACGACACAGCAATGAGACGAAAGGGCTAAATGAGGTCAAGAATGTCTTTATATTTTCTTGTGGCTGCCCACTATCCCACTATCCCATCTTCCCCGCATCTTCTTCCTTCCCTTTCCTTCTCCCTTTCTTTCTGTCTCTGCAACTGACAAGCTGCAAACACAAGCTACGAACAACAAACAAAAACAAGCCACCTCATTGTTTGCCAGCCTGCTTCTCTCCTGGCAAAGAGAAGAGATCTTTTCTCTCTCTCTATTCTGCTGGGAAGAAAGGAGTTCCAGCCAGTTTTGCTAATTAACTCAGATTAGTTTCAACCCTGCTCAATTCACCTGGGGTCCTCTGTGTAGAAGAGCTGCAGAGAAGAGAAATAGGGAATAGATTGGCAAGCAACCAAATAGCTGATATGAAGCTCTGGTACATTTTAGCCTGGAACCAGAAGAAGTGAGATAGAAAAAAACCTATTTATCTGAAGTCCCCTAAGTGACACTAAAGAGAAGAAAGCAGAAGCCTCATGGGGAGTAACAAAAGGCACAAGGAAGGAAACCCAAGACTCAGGCTTAATAAAGTTTGTCCTTGCAGTAACCCTAAAATGCTGTTATCTCGTTCAATGGCCAGCAAAAAGGTGTTAATCACACAATTTGACCCCAATATTGTCTTGGCAAGAGAAGACGGCTGCAAGTGGCTTTTTAGATGCTATTTTAGTGTGGTGAGGTTTGCCTGTCTGATCCACAAATGGCTGTGCTCTTGTGTGTGCTTGCCACAGGTGCAACAACCTTCTGGAATATTGCTACACACATGTCACAAACTGTCCCAGCTCCTCTGACCAGCTGCTGTGGCCATTTTTACCTAGGGATTGGGTTGTCTTAAGAGCCTGTTCTCCCTTCTTTCCTTCCCCCAACAGATCTCTAATGCCACAGAACATCTCCGAGGAATAAGAGGAACTGATAGTGGGACTGGGAAGACACTTCTGCACCAGTCCAGACACATTTCGTTTACCAACCTTCCAACCCCTGGCAGACTGGCTTGCTGAGCTGGCAAGAGAATTGAGAGATATGGCTTCTCAGCACAATAGAAGAGAGTGGGGTTGTTGTTTTTTAATACAACCATTCATTTAGTGACCATCCAAAGTTACAATGGCACTGAAACAAATGACTTCCGACCATTTTTTACACTTACAACCATTGCAGCTTCTCCATGGTCATGTGATCAAAATTCAGACACTTGACAGCTGACTCATATTTATGACCATTGCCAAACCCCGGGGTCATTTGATCCCTTTTACGACCTTCTGACAAGCAACGCTGACAGGGAAGCCAGATTGAATTAACAACTGTGCTACTAACTTAACAACGGCAGTGGCTCTCCGTTAAATAAAGAAAGGAATTCTTTATTGGCCAAATGTGATTGGGCAGTGGAGGATTACCTGTACACTTTATGTTGCTAAGCGAGACATTTATTAAGTGAATTTTTTCCCATTTTATGACCTTTCTTGGCACAGTTGTTAAGTGAGCCTGGGTTTTTTTTGGTGCTACAAAACAAATGGTCTTGAAAATCAATGGCCAGGGACCAGGGAGAATATGGACTCAACAAACTCAAATGGATAGCAGAAGATAGTTCCCAAATCCTTAAACTTCAATATGAACCACCACGGACAGATCACATACTGTTGAACAATTGCACTTTAGAAACGGAGGGAATTTTGGGGGGCGGGGAGGGGGCGGGCAAAAGCTGCCTTTGCAGTGAGGTGGAGACTATGCCAATTGTTCATATCCTCTAAATCTGTGTCTGAAGCATTGCTGATGGTCCATGGCTAGCAGGTCATGCAGAAGCTGATGGGCTGGATGAGCAAGAATAAACTGAAATTAAATCCATTCCAATTCAACAAAGTAGAGGTGCTGTTGAGAAACAGAAAACTAGATATAGAAACTGAGGGTGGGACTGCTTTAGATGGGATTATGTGTTCTCCTGGAAGAGGAAATTCACAATCTGGGAACAGCACTAGAGCCTCATCACTGGATTTGCAGAGGAAAGGGGTCACAAAGAGCATCTTTACACAATCACATCTAATCCCTCCCGGAGCTGCTTCAGTGATGGTTGGTTAGCCACACTTTGATTACATCCTGCCATAATTACACCATTACTATTTTTCAGCCTTCTTTCTATTTCTCCTTAGGAGAAGCAAGAAAGACTTTTGGTGTGACCGTGGCTCTGAAGTTCAGAGGAAAGGAAATGCCCTTGCAAGCAACAGGTGTAGCAGGTATAAGAAATGCTATTGAGTTCCAAAAACGCATCTGGGTGTGATTGAAGCTCACAAGGTGAATGACACCTTATTTTTCATGTGAACAGGTTTTTGTTTCTGGTAGAAGCTCAAAACTGCTCTTTATTTTCAAATTGTCATAGCAATAGCATTTAGACTTATATACCGCTTCCCAGTGCTTTACAACCCTCTCTAAGCGGTTTACAGAGTTAGCATATTACCCCCAGCAATCTGGGTCCTCATTTTACAGACCTCGGAAGGATGGAAGGCTGAGTCAACCTTGAGTCTGGTGAGATTTGAACTGCCAAATTGCAGGCAGCCGGCAGTCAGCAGAAGTAGCCTGCAATACTGCATTCTAAACACTGTGCCACCACAGTCTGTCCTTCCTTCCTTCCTTCCTTCCTTCCTTCCTTCCTTCCTTCCTTCCTTCCTTCCTTCCTTCCTTCCTTCCTTCCTTCTTTAGCAATAGCCCTTAGACTTATATACCGCTTCACAGTGCTTTACAGCCCTCTCTAAGCTGTTTACAGAATCAGCCTATTGCCCCCCAACAATCTGGGTCCTCATTTTACCCACCTCGGAAGGATGGAAAGCTAAATCAACCTTGAGCCAGTCAGAATCGAACAGCTGACAGTTGGCAGAATTAGCCTGCAATACTGCATTCTAACCACTGTGCACCATGAAAGGAAGAGAGGGAGGGTGAGAAAAAGGTAGAGCACTAGCCCTAGCAATAGCCCTTAGACTTATATACCGCTTCACAGTGCTTTACGGCCCTCTCTAAGCGGTTTACAGAGTCAGCTTATTGCCCCCAACAATCTGGGTCCTCATTTTACCCACCTCGGAAGGCTGAGACAACCTTGAACTGGTCAGGATCAAACTCCAGACTGTGGGCAAAGTTAGCCTGCAATACTGCATTTTAACCTCTGCGACAACACAGCTCCAATACTTTTTGAATAAATTGTGCTTCCAGGTTAAGGGTCTTTGAGTTTACCCCTCATTTAAAACCAAAACAAACAAAAAAAAGGCAGTGTCACATGTTTGTAGAACTTCTCATTTTCTCTGATCATCCCCTTTGTTACCGTTTCCTATTTATC
The DNA here is from genome assembly GCA_032468215.1 of Stegonotus admiraltiensis. Lineage (NCBI taxonomy): Eukaryota > Metazoa > Chordata > Lepidosauria > Squamata > Colubridae > Stegonotus > Stegonotus admiraltiensis. Next base: position 270,127 of record JANHZT010005434.1, read on the forward strand.
TTCCATCCTTTCAAGGTAGATAAAATGAGGACCCGGATTGTGGGGACAATAAACTGACTTTGTATAAAAAAGAACGCCGCTTAGGGGCCCCCGAAAGCCCTACTAAGCAGGTATATACAAAAGTATGAAGGCTATTGCTTAACGCATTGTAAGCCGCCCTGAGTCTCCGGAGAACGGCGGCATATAAATCGAACCAATAAACGATAAATAAATGAATTATCGCTTTATTGTTATCGCCACATTTGTCAATTGAGTCATTGTCTAGTTTGAATTTTTTTAATACAGTCAAACAGCTTTTCAGTGATGACTTTTAATGAATTTGCACACCATCCCAAATCATGCAATTACCGAAGTGGTTACAACAAATAAACAAAGGAAGGAATGTGTACTCGAAGTGATTTTAAGGCCTGCCTAGACAAAATGTCATGTTCCTTGGCTGGTTGGGGGAAGAGCTATATATTTCTCGGAGAGATTACAATGTCACGTATAATGAATATGGCTGTCAAATCTTGACAACAGTTTTAGCAACAAAGAACTCACAAAAGGAAGGGCGTACGCATTCTCCTAAACTGTTGAGAGCATAGAGGCACATGTTTTGTTTGCTAAGAACCAGGCCAGAAAATGAAAGAAAAAAGAAAGAAAGAAAAGCCTTCCTGGGATACAGTACTAACACTGCAATTTCGTGGAAGGGCAGAATCAGAATCGCAGAGGTGGAAGGGAGCATGGAGATCATCTACTCCAACCCCCTGCTCAGGGAGGAGACCCTTCCAGATTACAGAAAGACCCAGATTACAGAGAACCCTTCCAGATTACAGAATGCGTCTACGTATATTCCTTCCAGATAGCAGAAATATCTATGCCCCGAGACAAGCAAGCTCAGAGACCAGCAAAGAACCCCTCATTTCAACCCTGAGCTATAAATATTCTCCTTTACTGATGCTTCTAAATGTGTCCAGTTTCCAGTAACTATTTTAAGTAATTCTTCCATCTTGGTCCTTTTTCCATCAGTTTTAGTCATAATGCCTTCGTTCACATTTTGTAACAACTTTTTGAATGCTCGTCTACTCAGCAGATAGAAACTAACCAAAATTGTAGGTAAATACGTTGGAAAACCCCTTTTCAGAAGCAAAGAGAAAAACAACCTATGCATGCAAGATTGAAATCTTCCTGAAAGTCCCTCATTAGTGTGTGTGTGTGTATGTGTGTGTAGGGGTGGGGGGTCTCGGTCAACTTCTTGCTTCTAATGTACAAACCGCACTCCTTTCTAGCACTGATGATGTTGGGTATTGAAACATCTGCAACAAAACAAGCAAGTTCAGAGAGCACCAAGGACACCATAATCCTCCTCCTCTTCCTCCTCCTTTTCCTCTCCCTCTCCCCTCCTTCTCCATTCCCCAATCCCCATTCCCTTCTAGCACTGATGAAGTTACCTAGTTTGGCTAATGAAACATCTTCAAGAAAAGAAAAAAAAGCAAGCTCAAGAGCACCAAGGAGCCAGCATGTCAACCCCGAGCTACAAATATTTTCCTTTATTGGTGCTTCGAATGTGTCAAGAAAATATTTTAAGTAATTCTTCCATCTTGGTCCTTTTTCCATCAGTTTTTGGTTCTAGTCACAATGCTTTCGTTCACGTTTTGTAATAACTTTTTTTTTGAATTTTTATTTTTATTTATAAACAAACAAGGAGCCTTGGTGGTGCAGTGGACTAAAGTGCTGTTAAGTAGCACTTAGCTGCCAGCTGCCTGCAGTTACTGCAAGTTCAAATCTCACCGGGCTCAAGGTTGACTCAGCCTTCTAGCCTTTCGAGGTAGGTGAAATGAGGACCCGGATTGTGGGGACAATAAGCTGACTTTGTATTAAAAAAGAACACCGCTTAGGGGGGCCTGAAAGCCCTACTAAGCAGGTGTATACAAAAGTATGAAGGTTACTTACAATGCTTAATACATTGTAAGCTGCCCTGAGTCTCCAGAGAAGGGCAGCATATAAATTGAACCAATAAATAAACAAACAAACAAA
>JANHZT010005434.1:320558-334580 GCA_032468215.1 Stegonotus admiraltiensis
TATACAAAAGTATGAAGGCTATTGCTTAACGCATTGTAAGCCACCCTGAGTCTCCGGAGAAGGGCGGCATACAAATTTAAAAAATAATAAATAAATAAATAAATAATAAAAATAATAAAATAATATTGTCCCCTTTTCACTCCTAGGCCATTGTACACCTTGTTTTCCATTCTGATTCAAAAATGCTGTTCTTCCAACATGAGCCATCTTAAACCCTTGGGTGGGGGGAGGGGAATCCCTGGTACTCTGTTCTTTTTATAGTAGCAGCCCCAGCTCTAAGGGACTGCAGGGCTTGACACCCCTTTCCTCTCCCACATCTGGTCACCACCTTGGACAGTCATTTTATGCTGGGCTGCTGGATTGCAATGTTCTCTGCTGCTCAACAGTTGCTGTTTGTTGATCATGCTGTGGTTTAGTCAATGAATCATCCTCAACCCAAGGAGCTCTTGCTCCATTCAAGCCTTACAACACCCAGTGGGTACTCTTTGGGTATCTTTCCAGGCTGAATGAAGCAGGTTTCTCTTTGCTTTTCCCTCCTCTGCAGCTGGTACTGCAAAGCTTCCATACTCTTCCCTTTATTTTTTTAAAAGCATAATTAAGTTGCAATTAAGAGACAATTTTGTGTTGTGGTTAAGGGGCCAGGCAAGAAACCAGGAGATTGTGAGTTCTAGGCCTCTCTTAATAATGATCTGGGTGACCTTGGGCTAGTCTCTCTCTCCCTCCCTCCCCTCTCATCTTATCTTACAAAGGAGACAAAGGCAAAACCACTTCTGAAAATCTTGCCAAGAGAACTGACGGGACTGGTCCAGGCAGTTCCTAGAAGGCAAGACGTAAGAAGAACAAGCCAGCAAAAGAACAACCTGTTCCCTGTTGCTTTGATTTTTGGAGCATCATTGCTACGACAGTATCGTAAGAAGAGCCAAAACCCCAAATCTGTCTTAGGGTCAAAGGAGAGAGCGTGGAAAGAGCACGAAGACATCCATGTGTAAAAACATCTGCAAAACCAAGGGAAAGGCTTGGGGACCAGTGAGGAGGGAACAACCCTAAAGGGAAAAGCAGGTTCTGGCAGACCTGCAGCCTTCCCTACATGGAAGAAAGACCAATCAATTTTTTGGACTGAGAACCCTCTGTGGCTATACCACCAACCCTCTGAAATTCAGAATTTCTAAAGTTGGCATAAGGAACAAGCAGGAGCAGCCTGGGAGCAAGCATTTAGGCTGCCTACAGAAATGTCCCAAATTATATTGTGCTAGAACTCTCTAAATTCTCAGCCAACATTTGGAGAGCTGCTGTGCAATATTTAGGAGGGGGACATGTTTGGAAAAGTCTGCTTTAATAAGATTGCAAAGCTATAATATAGAAGGCATTATTGCTCATGCATTTTATGCATGTGTTACAGAAGCAATTCTGACACTTCTGTTTAAAATGGACTACCAGTATGTATCTGACAATCCATACCATTAATACCACTAATAATACTCTGTTTCTGTGTCTAAACCCTATAAACATGTCCCTCACCTCATTTTGTTTAGTAAAAACAAGATAAAGTTTGTTCGTTGTTGCAAATTTCTCTCTTAGGTCATTCCCTTCTAGTTCCTCATAGATATTTCATTTCCATTTCCCCTCCTTAATGAGAGGAGAAGCGTTTTAATCTAGAAAAAAACCTGACAATATGTGATTGAAGTGGCAAAGTCTGGAGTTCCGCGTGGCTCTGTCACAGATTGTGCATACGTGAAATTTCCAATAATAAAGTTTAGAACAGACGCAAAGGAAGGCTACTTTGTCTGTCTGATGCGCACAATACAGGACTTTTATCAAACCACACAACCCCCATCAGAGGCATAATGACATCATGAATACTTGGCTTCTCTGCCTGCTTTATAAAACAAGGTAATTGAACTGCTTTAATGGGTCCACTTGGCCTGTGCAGTGAACCACAAGCAAAGTACTGGTTGTCCCTCTAGAAAGCAGGACATGGCAGGTCATTATTATTCAACTGAAGATGATCCTCTGATGAAAACATCTGAAGCTTAATAACAAATCACAGTTTTCTTCCTTGGCAACAGTGCCAATGTATTTCCAGATTCACTAATTTGTTTTCTATAGGACCACAGAGGGAACTCTGCAGCCGTCCAGATGTTCATGAACTACAACTGCAAGCATTATCACCTGCCCGTCTGTACTTTAGATTGCAATTAAATGAAAATCTTTCCTTCCTTCCTTCCTTCCTTCCTTCCTTCCTTCCTTCCTTCCTTCCTTCCTTCCTTCCTTCCTTCCTTCCTTCCCTTTCCTTCCCTTTCCTTCCCTTTCCTTTCCTTTCCTTTCCTTTCCTTTCCTTTCTTTCCTGTTATAAAAAAATAAAGTAAAATAATAAAATAAAATGGAACCGATCAAGCCTCACCTTACTGGTAAAGTTGGTACACTTGCCTGGATTGTTATTTATTTATTTAAAACATTTATATAGCTGCACATTTTACAACGAACTCTGGGGGGCTCCCAATTTGCAATTAAAACAATATCAAAAGTAAAACTACATTATATGTAATTACATTAAAACCAAAAACATTAAAAACTTGGCATCCAAGTTAAACTTCTGACATATGGTATTAGAAACTATAGAGCCATCAGTGGCAGAGTTTTGGAGCAATAGTAGTCTTCATTATAGATACAGATCAGAGTCCTGCAAATTAACACACTAATTAAACAGTTTCTCTTTCAAAGTGAGGACTCCATAGCAACAAACAGGACCAGAGACAAATAACCAAACAAATAAATGTTCCTGAGCTCTGAAAATATGGATTAAGAAGAAGGTTAAAGTTATAGCACAAGAAAGTCTTTTTGCTTTCAAATATTTTATACGTTTATTTGTGTGCATGCACACACATAATATATATGCAGTTCAGAGAAGATCGCTTTATTTTTCTTACACTTTTGGAAAGGAGAGGTGATGCCTGCCACATCTGGAAATGTAGGTTGGACAGTGTTCAGACCGGTTGTGGTAAATCTTTCGGGCTTGGTGTGTCAAAAATTTTGAAAATGGCTAACTCGACTCTACTGGCATATCATACCCCACTCCCCCCAAACAAGAGAAAAACAATTCTCTATCTTTCCCCCCCACCCCACCTCATATAGGCCATACTAAACAGTGGCGTTCAGTGGCAGTTCCAAGGTGAGTGGAAAGTAGAAACCCAGGCCTCAGCTTCTTCACTAGCGCCACCACTGCTACTCAAAAGGGCTGCCTCATGCTGTTTGCCAAAGTGTGTGAGCCTTGGAAAACAACTCAATTGCTCTGGCAGTCCAGCACTCCTTAAGACCTGTTGCGTACTGCCTACCTTCAGGTGATGTTCTTTCTGATGACAGGTCTCTGCAGCTTACCTGAGGCTGCTCTGGGTTGCACGAGGCCTTTGTACTGAAGTGGTTTCCAAGAATGCTCCTCCATCGCCTCTGCAGCCTCCGAAAAATTACTCTTGCATGATTTTCAAAGGCTCTGGAGGCTGCATAAGAGCGCAGCAATCTCGTGCAACTTCTGGAGATCACAAGAGAACACACCCCATTCTCGCGCAGCCTCCACATCCTCCAAAAATTGCACAAGAATGAGGTGTGCTTTTGAGAATAGTTGTCAGGTGTTGGTGAACACTGGTGTGTCACCCAAAATGTTGACATGTGACCTTTGACATACATGTCATAGATTGGCCATTGCTGGTCTAAACAATAATTACCAGCAGATGATCACTAAACTGTACTAATGAAAGTCAAGAAGCACAATAAAAATGGATCTAAGGTTAAATATAAAGAAAGCCAAAGCAGTGGCAACAAATCCAGTAATTAGCCTTAGAATGGATAATGAAGATATTATAGTGTCAGAATAGTGTCTGCCTCTTAGAAACAATTACCAGTACTAAAGGTGAAATTAATTAATCAACCAGTTAGTATGTGGTTTATTTCTTGACCACTGGTTCCTTTACTATTAAAAAAATCTAACCTTTAAAAGAAATTTGTGCGGAATTAATAATCATATTAGTAGGTAACAATGAAAGCCCTGGATTTTTTTTATTTGTCAAATTTATGTGGTCATCCATCTCACAAAACAAGTGACTCTTCATATTCAAATGCCATGATGTGTTGTCTATACTTCCAAAAATCTGAATGGTGCCAACAATGTTTTTCTCTGTGACATCATTTCTATGCCAAAGGGGTTCAGCCATGTAACTACTCTAGAAGTTACAGCTGCATGTCATGATAAAATAGATATAATAAACCCAAGAATTTTCCAGCCGTTGCAGATGCACTGAGAACTCAGTTAGAACTCAACTAGACACCTTATATTGTTCCAGCATGGAAAACATCCTTTTCTTTCTTAATCCTGATACTTGCAGGAAGACAATTCTTCCTAAATTTGTTAGCGGGGAGGCAATATTTAACCCTTCCTTTCTTGTACACTGCTAGTCACTGCTCACAATTTCCCTCTCCCCCAGTGGCTTCTGTTCACTAATAATAAAAAGGCCACTGCATGGTTGTTAACCATTAATTCAAAGGGCAGTTAATTCCTGTTGCAATAGAACTGATGTTCAAAACCAATCATACCTCTAGTTCACGAGTAGGGATTTGTGCCTTCCGGAGGTTGCTGTACTACAGTTTTAAATCAATCAATCAATCAAACAAAATATTAATAAATAATTAATTTCCAACATTCATCCCATTAGCCATGCTGACTGGGATCTCCAGGACCTACAAGCCAGCAATTTCTGCAGAATCTCAGATTTTTCCAACCTGGCTTTAGCAAGCCAAAGATCTTTCCTGATTCTGAGACTAGAACAACTAAGATTTTAGGGAAAAGTGACCAATGCCTGTGATGGTGCTGAAGAAAATGTATGTCAGGGGTCCTTCTGCTGCCATTCTGAAGCTTCCTCTCTTCTAGCTGCTCTTTGCTTCTTGTTCATTCAGTGTTTCTGTTAAATATACCATTCTTCCTTCTCCAAAGTCTGCATAACAGTGCAGTGTGTTAGAACTCTGCTAATTGGTTTCAGGAAACCAATGCATCTCCCTTGTTGGAGGACTCCTTATACACTGCTGAAGGGAAAGAAACAAATCTCCCCCCACCCCAACAAATAAATTTGCACAGGTTAATATATCTACACTCAGACCCACATCTTGAGACGGTTACTATAATTTAAATCGCAATACATGCAATATGTTTTGCCACTGAGAAGCACCAGCTGATGTGGGTGCCTGCTGCTCGAGTCTCCTTGCCCTTCAAAGCAGACAGCTGTCCTCTGACAGCTCTTCAAAGAGGAAAACATCCACTGTAAAACTGGACCCAGATGCCCTAAAACTCTGCAAGAACAACCATGATATGCAAAAAACGCAGTGTGGAAATGCTAACGTCTCCTTTCCTCAATTTTGCAACGGGCAGGTGAGGAAAAGTTTCGTTTCTCATCACCAGCTGACAAGCCTCATTGCTATGTAGGTAGCAGTAAACTCCTTCTTTGCCAAAATGATATTATTCGGAACCCCATTTCTTGTTTGCAATGTTCCAAAAACACTGGATTTTTAGCTTGAGAATAAAATGTTCTCTACATAAAGAGGCTGTTTGCATTAAATCAGTAAATCAGTGCACCCAGGAACATGCATTAATGTTAATAAGTTTCTTTAGCATAATATCAGGGAAGATGGGATCATTTACTGGCTTTGTTAAAGTGGCTGTTTTCCATTTCTTCTTTCAGAAAAAAAACATTGCCCTCCCCTCCCCCCCCTCTGGAAGTTTACCTTTCAAATACTTAATTTCGGTCACCTTAAATTCATTGCTGTAGCCAAGCCTGACACTTTAGGCAGCCGTAGCTTTCCTAATAATATTTCCTCTTCCTGCACGTTCAACTCCTTCCTCATTCTGGATCTGTCTTATGTAGGACAACAAGGTGGCTCTCTATCATGAGAATTATTGGTTCTAATGTCTCAAAGGTGCTTTTTCAGGAGGCAACTGGACTTTCTTGTTTTTTCTTTGAAGATGTTTCGCTTTTCATCCAAGAAGCTTCTTCAGCTCTGGTTATGGGAACGACGTGGCGCTCCCATGTAACACCTCTCCTGTGCGAGCTGCACTGGCTCCCAGTGGTCTTCTGGGTGCGCTTCAAGGTATTGGTTACCACCTTTAGAGCGCTCCATGGCTTAGCACCTGGGTACTTACGAGACCCCCTCCTGCCACCAATAGCCTCCCACCGACCAGTACACTCCCACAGAGAGGGGCTCCTCAGGGTGCCGTCGGCCAAGCAATGTTGACCGGTGGCCCCCAGGGGGAGAGCCTTCTCTGTGGGGGCACCTGCCCTTTGGAATGAGCTGCCCCTGGAGATACGGAAGATCCCGGATCTACGCACCTTCCGCCGTGCCCTAAAGACATTTTTATTCCAACAAGCCGGGCTGACCTAACTCTTTTAATTGTTTCTGGATTTTTAAACTGTTTAATTATTTGTTTTAAAATAGGGGTGTTTGAACTGTGGGCCAAATTGATTTAATCTGATTTTAAATTGTTTTCAAATTTTGTATCCTCTGTGTTTTATTTGTGGCTGTTCACCGCCCTGAGTCCTTCGGGAGAAGGGCAGTATATAAATATAAATAATAAATAAATAAATAAATAAATTTAGTGACCGTTCAAAGTTACAACAGCACTGAAAAGTGACTTATGACCTTTTTTCACACGTATGATTATTGTGGCACCTGCATGGTTACATGATCAAAATCCGGATACTTGGCAACGGATTCACATTTATGATGGTTGCAATGTTTTAGGGTCATGTGATCACGTTTTGCAACCTTCTGACAAGCAAAGTCAATGGGGAAGCCAGATTCATTTAACAACCGTGTTATTAATTTAACCAGTGCAGCAATTCATTTAACAAATGTGGCAAGAAAAGTCATAAAATGGGGCAAAACTTAACAAGTTTCTCACTTGGCAACATACATTTTGGGCTCAATTGTGGTTGTAAGTTGAGGACTACTTGTACTGTACTTCTAGCTAGAACTTCAAAGAAAATAAATTTTCAGGAAAGAGACAAAACTGAGGAGTGCTGGCTGCCCTCAAAATTTTCCAGCAAGACTCCAATCCCAAAGTGTCTTTCCCAAATCTATTCCCAGCTTCTAGATGGATCTCTGACCCACAATCCCAAAGCTGTGGGTGTTGGCCAGAGGAAGCTATTCCTCCAGTGGTGAGTTCTTCCTCTGGAGAATAGGACCTTGAGTTTTTTCTCCAGGTATGATACACCTGCACTGCTTTGGTCCTGCCCATTGGGTGAGGCAGAGCCTTAGGACTGACTTTCCCTCATGTAACAGGGCCTCCGGAGATTACCTCAGAGGCAATATTCTTGAAGGCCTCCTTCCATAGGACCTCAACCATGTGGTCCTAAAGGGGATATTTATGGGATTACAAGGCTGTAATGTGATGTGCTAATGCTGCTGTTTCAAAATCAGAGTCAGACCCAGCCTGAGTGCTGTATCAGTCCAGTAAAACAAAGAAACGGAAAACAAACTGATGGAGATGTACAACAAAGAAGTAAGAGGGAAGCAGCAGAAGAAGTCTGGTTATAAAAGGTTCTGAAATTATATACAGAGAAGCAGCTACTTTAGAATTCTGCAGATGTCTCAGTTTCTATTAGGATCTGGGTTTCTCCACCCATCTGCAGAATTGCATTTCAAATCAGATCTATCCTCTTTATCTAGTCTAAAACATTTTCTTAGCAGGAAAAGGACGAGAGCTCCTGTGGCTTTTCTGTCTGCAGTGTGTCCTATAAGAAAGTAACTCTGTGTGCGTGCGTGCGTGTGCGTGCGCCCAGGTGCCTGTGTGTTTTCAGCTGAACAAATTTGGAGGATATTATTCACTCTTTTAAATACACAGGATAATTATGATGTCACTTCTGACTCAGCCGCTAAATACTTCTACAACCTCAGGGTTCAATGATTTATGCGGCTGCTGCTGCTATTATTATTACTGTGGTTGTTATGACTATTCTTGCTATTGCTATTAGTATTTTGTTTTTAATTCATGACTCCTTTAGGCCAAACCTGTTCCTTTTTTCATCAGAGCCCTGTGATGAATTAAAGCATACAAAGCTTGTCATACAATATGCAGTGGTAACAGCGCGGAGAGAATCTTTGGGGTAGGTTTCCATAGAAACATTGACGTATAGCCTGGCTAGCAGGACATTGAGTTCCTTGAATGAGAGGCAGGATTTTTTTTTTAAAGAAGCTGTTAAATGACCGATGGCCGACAGCCAATCTAGCTAAGCCAGAGCCCTGGATCTGCCAGCAGGATGCAGCTTAAAAGCTGGAGGAGAAAAAGAGGGCTAGCTGTCATGTTTAAAGTGAAGAACTATTTTTTTTAAAAAAATAGGGAAAGCAGTTCTAGAACATCATTTAAACTGCTGATCAGAAAGGAGTGCAAATGTAAGGGCCCAAAACAACATGTGAGGCTGCAAAATCTCTGAGCGCCTTCACTTTGGATCTTCAAATGTTATGCCCCACCAGCCTGCCTTCCTTCCTTCCTTCCTTCCTTCCTTCCTTCCTTCCTTCCTTCCTTCCTTCCTTCCTTCCTTCCTTCCTTCCTTTTTTTTCTCTCTCTTGGAGGTTGCAGTGCCCTCAGGCATTTTGCTCAAGTGCTGCATCTAAATTTTGGCCTAAGGAAGAGTAACATTTGGGGACTGGAATATATAGTAATGTCTTGCATTCAAGACAGTGAGATGGGACACAGGATTGTCATTCTATTTTCTCTGATATGGCAGAAATTAGAGGAAAAAGGAATTGCCAGTTTTGTGAACTGCTTCTGTTTTTGTGCCCTTAAGAGCAGCCTGGCAATAAGAGATGATGCAGGGAAATTTCCTTGGCATGATTACACATTTCCACTCCCCACTCTCTCCAAAGCAGTTTGAAGATGATCTGTGATTGCCTTATTTTCTGCAGACACAGAAAACAAGCAATAAAAGAATCATTGCCCCACCTTCAAGTGCAGCCGAGAAGCAAGAATTCCTTCACTCCTAGAACATGCAGAGAGGGGAAAAAAAGCTATGCACATCTTCCCTTCCTGAAGTGTGCATTTGTTTGTCACATGCAAACAAGAAAAAAAATTGAAGTTGTTTATATAAGGGGAAACTGCAAAGCCACCTATTCTCCTGGAAGACTTGCTAAGGCAACTGAAGACCAGCAGTTGGGAGGTGAGATGAGATCCAAATTCCTGATATTAAGGAAATAGGCTATCCACAAGCTCACACAATGGTACTGCAAAGACACCCCCTCTCCAATTTTGCTCTGGTTTTTGATAAATCACAGAAGCCAGAAAAACAGATTTGGTTCTCAGCTAGCTAATGTCCACGGCAGAATTCTTATCTGGCCAAGTGCCAATTTTCATTGGTGTAGTCAGGAAATGATAAAAAAAGTGAATCGTTTTATAGGGTTGGGGGCAGTGGAATCAGATTATAAGGATATTATTTCATGAAGTCAATCTGCCTTCCTGTGTTTGGGGGAGTTCCTAGTCATTCTGCAAAGCAAAGTCTTGAAGTCTTGCCCTAATGACGATACCATGATGAGAAAATTTCAGGCTTTAATTTTGTGAGGCAAACTAATAAAACAAAAGCAGTGTTAGCTTTGTGAGAAAGCTACTGTTTTGACCTCTTTGCTGCCAGATCCTGGGCAGCTGATAACTTGCTTTGTAGTCTGTGAAACCAGCTCTGAACCAGAACTTTTCAGCCAGAAATTTTAAGGAATCCAAAGCTGAAAGGATAATAGCAATAGCACTTAGACTTATATACCGCTTCACAGTGCTTTTACAGCCGTCTCTAAGCGGTTTACAGAGTCAGCATATTGCCCCCAACAATCTGGGTCCTCATTATACCCACGTTGGAAGGATGGAAGGCTGAGTCAACCAATAAAAAGGGAGGCTGGAATGCAGCCACTAGCTATGCACCAAGCTCTTTTTGTATCAGCAGACGATCTGAAGGACTGTAGCTACGTTCTGCTAAAGGCAGTTCCCCTTTCTCCATGACATGAGAAACCTTGTGGATTTAGCCCACACAGTTTGCATTCCTCTCTAGACTTTTGTCACACTCTGAGGAAATCAGAAGTGGAAGCAATGGAGGGTGTGATTCCCCCACCCCCCTCAATGTGTATAGGCATCCTAGATATTCTGGTGTTTTCTGAGATTCAGAAGCAAAGATCCTCTTGGAGCTGCTGCAGATCTGAGAGAATCACTTGGAGCTGCATTCTGGTTGGCTGTTCCCCTGCAAAAGTGACCCTGCAGGACATCAAAAGATTGATTCAGTTCCAAAAGCCTTCAGACATTGGTATCCAAGAAAACCAAGAATAGGTTTGCTATTACTGCTGCATGGACAGCTTTACTTCTGCATTATGGCTGGGATTTCTATGGAATCAAGCACTGTGGTTTTATCCTGGATCAGCCTGCAGAAAATACAGTATTGATTTTACAAGTCCAGAAGGAAAGTCTTCTTTCCACCGATTTTTAGTAATAATGAGATTTACTGTGCAAATTGCGACTTCCATGTAATTAGCTTAAATATGATGGAATTACATAAGTAACAGATCGATCAACGGCAACTGCTATGATGACACAAATCCCCTTTAGTAAGAATTCTGTCTTACTGTAGGCCGAAGACTGTCTATTTTTGGACAGAATGAAGTAAATATAAGATGTTGTGATCGTAACTTCTCCATTAGATCAGAAAATGATCCCCGAATCATTTGTCATCCTTCACTACGAACATATAATATACTCGTAATCCAACCTATGCAACTAGGATGCAAGAATGCCTGCCAATAGCGCCCCCTCCCCCTCTCTCCCCTGCCAGCTATCCTAGCAGCCTGCAACCATGGTTAGAGAGACTGGAGAAAATGGCCGACTGCAAAAAAAATGCTGACCTGATGTTATTTCTCAGTCACAATTTGCAAGAAGCTTTTAAATGGAAGAAGAAAGGCAATTTGGCTGCTAGAAAGCTTCTCATCATAACAATAGCTGAACAACCACTTAGATTTGGGGGGGAGGGAATGACTGTACATCATAAAAACTAAAAATATGTGTGTGGAGAAGAGGCTGACATGCCTTAATTTCCCTTTTGTGTGGAGAGAGGATTTAGTTACTCATGTGGTAGGATAGGCTATGGAAGTCATCCTGGTGAGATGAGTGGCTATATAAATGTGATTAATTTTTGGATAAAAATATTCATTTTGACCACATATTTGCACTCGCCTCTTTGTCAGTTGGGGGGGTGTTGTTAGTTGCAGGAGCGTGGAGCAGGGCTTTCTCGCTGAGTGTATCAAGTCTAGGACCTAAGGTAGATGCACACCTGGTGGTCAAATCTAGGGGTTCTTCTCCTGTTCTTGCCCATCATATTGCATTTACTGAGTTTATATTCTCCTGATTTTGTCTGGGCTTGGTAAATGGTGCTCTCCACATGATCTTAGTATTTGAGATGAGCAGAACGGAAGATGAATACAAATCAGTCTATGAAAGATTGAAGAAACAAAATGCTGCTGCTAGGGAAGTAGCTGAGGCCATGAAAAAAAACCCCACCACTTTAGGGGTCCTTTAATTTGAATTCTATAGTATATGGACAATCTTTAAGTATAGTACTCATCACACAATCACTCTTTTTCAGTGTTAAATTCTTCCTTAACGCCCCTCTTTTCTGAAATGGGAACCAAAATGGATCTCTATAAAGCAAAAGGAATCTCTACAACCCTAAAAGATATATTTGGGAATAAATATCTTTTATCCACTGACCCTTAAATTGTGAGCAGACTTGATAAGATATCACTATAAAAGCTTGCACATCTTTATGATTTAGCAGTCTTTAAGCAGAAAGCGCATGACATATCAGTGCTTCATTGACAGCAGTGATGATTTAATTTGGGAAGCACAGGTCAGCAAGTACAATATCTAGCAGCAGAAATGAAGGATTAAGACATTTAAGTTTAGATGATTTGTTTCTCCTCTTATGAGTCTGGAATCCTATGCTAAAGGTTGTGCAATCTTAAGAAGAAGAAAAAATTACTCCGGGAGGACAGTGTTGGATTTGAACTTAATGCATTTCTTTGGAACTCTGTGTGGCATAGAATTCCTTTCAAATCCGTTTTGGCAGACCATCAAGAATTGACTTGGAGTTAATGCATAAGGACATTGCACTCTTAAACTTACTATATAAATTCTAAACTTTCCAGATAAATGTTTAGCAGGGTTGTAAGCAAATTGGTACATATCGCTATCATTCATGGCCATGCAATTTGTCCCTTTTTAGGCTGAAAATTTTTGAACAAATTTAGAATGGAAACCAAGAGTCATTCACAATTATCCTGCTACTGGTTTATCATATCCAGTAGGGGAGAAACACAATATAGATAGTCCTCAACGTACGACCACAATTGAGCCGAAAATTTCTGTTGCTAAGGGAGACATTTGTTAAGTGAGTTTTGCCCCATTTTATGACTTTTCTTGCTACAGTTGTTAAGTGAATAACTGCACTTATTAAATGGGTAACATGGCTGTTAAGTGAATCTGGATTCCCCCATTGACTTCGCTTGTCAGAAGGTCGCAAAAGGGGTTCACATGACCCTGGGACACTGCAACGGTCATAAGTATGAGTCAGTAGCCAAGCATCTGAATTTTGATCATGTGACCATGGGGATGCTGTAATGGTTGTAAGTGTGAAAAAGGTTCATAAGTCACCTTTTTCAGTGATGCTGTAACTTGGAACAGTCATTAAATGAACTTTTGTAAGTTGAGGACTACCTGCACATCCAAATAATCCTCTGCTACGCTTTTGCATAAAAGAATCATGGCTACAATTTAAGAAAAGCTGGCTGTGAGCTATAAAGTGCTCCATAGCACAGGGCCTCACTATTTGAGGGACTGCCTCTCTCTCTCATTGTTTCTGCCCCTCCAGTAAGATCTGGCAGAGTGGATATGTCTAGGTCCCATTTTTAAAACAGTGTGATCTGATGGGACTTAGGTGGCGTGGCATACTTTCTTTGTTGTGCCACCTGTCCTCTGAAATAGTATTTCCCCACACACACACAAACTCCCCCCCCCACCCAACAAGTTTAAACTGCCCTGAGTCTGCCATCCTTAAACAGGCTTTTTCCTCTGGGACTGCATTAGGAAGTGGGTGCTGCAGTGAGAATTTTATTAATATATTTGGTACGTCAATCTCTGACTAATCCCCTTCTTTGCTTTGCATAATATTAGATTGGATTGTTTTTATCTTATATCTTGCCCAGAGTCACTGTGAGCTGGATGGCCTACAAATTTGATATATTCATTAATTAAACAAATAAATAAATTTTCTAAATGTTATATAAAGTGATGGAACGAAAGAGATGTTTCAGTTCCTGCTGTTTGCTGCCCAATTTCTTATTGCAAAGATTGGAACACAATATTCCTCTATCACTGAAGTGATTCTGCACAGTCTTGTTATCCATGGATTTGCATAACTTCAGTCAATAAATGGGCCACTAGACACACAACTGAGCAGCACTTTCTCTAAGATTGTGGACCCACACGGCTCACCCTGGTGCTTGTGCAGCGTAAGGAGTGAGTGTTCCAGGGACAGCACTGTCACCCAGAACCCCAATAGACAGCCTCCTTCACCAAGATGACGAAAGAACTGTGCAGAGTGGTGAAGCCAGTGTGAACCACGCGATTCCTTCTGTTTCTAAGTCACTTCCAAGCAGCCTTCCCAAAGATCCATCTGACTTTATAATCAAGATGATTCAATGAGATCTACTGCAACTGGTCCAAAAGAAGAATAAGAAGCAAATGACCTGATGCCAATTCTAAAATAAGTTCATTAAGCACACCCAAATCTCTGTCTTCCATTTTGTGCATACATAAATTAACGAAAAGCAAGACCCAAGCGGTAGATACATGAAAGCCTCTGCACATATACTGAGGTCCGGTCCAGAGGTGGGTTTCAGCAGGTTCTGACCAGTTCTGGAGAACTGGTAGTGGAAATTTTGAGTAGTTCAGAGAACCAG
>JANHZT010005434.1:389305-400658 GCA_032468215.1 Stegonotus admiraltiensis
ATATACAGAAGTATGAAGGCTATTGTTTAACGCATTGTAAGCCACCCTGAGTCTCCGGAGAAGGGCGGCATATAAATCAAAGCAAAAAAAAAAAGTCTCCTACATGAGCCGGACTAGAAGGCCTCCAAGGCCTTCCAGCTCTATTCCATTCTATATAAAACAGTGGAGTGTTGAGGAAATAGAAAGGATCTAAAGGAGCGATACGAGTTAAGATCTCTTTGATGTTTGGAATGCTTAAACAATTCACACTCATGAAGCACTCTTAATTTAAAGATGCAGGGCATACAAACTAGAGAACATTCTCCTGCCCGCCTTTGAAAAGTTCTGGGTCTCTTCATACAGAGTCCACATAGCAATGTCTGCTGGCAATGCATGGCATGTAGCTTTTGCCAAGCTGGGAGATTAACCTTGTTACTTCTGGAAATGACTCCAGATAAAAGGACAATCTTCGCGCGCACCTTTTTTACCCCTGGCATTTTACCCCTGTGAATAACTTCTTCTGCTTTTTGCTTAGTTTGCAGCAGCTACACGTTTACTCAACCCAATCTAGCAGCAACCCTCCAAATTTCTCTACTCAGCTTTCCCCAACTTTGCATTCCCTGACAGCCTTGGAAAGGCTTACCTTGATCGATTCAGATGGACTTCTAGCCAAGCCAGACAGAACCCTGAGCTATCCCAGGCTAGTGGAAACAGCCCAAGAGTATTAGTAACTGGAAGTGTCTCACCACAATGGCTATGAGTCATTAGGAAAGAAACTTTACTGCACTTACTTGCTGATTGAAAAAAAAAACATTTAAAATATACCCCTAGGTTCTCCCAGTTTGATATGTAATAGACATTTTTTAAATTGGTTTCTGCAAGACTTGATCATCCTTCTCTGCTACTCATTAATGCAGCCTTTTTTTTTTTTACAGGGCTCTGTGCAAGCTTTCAAAAAGCACATTTCCCTGAAGGAGGCAATGCATAATGCAGCTATTAAAGCAGATGCATCCTTTTTTTTTTTTGCAAGCTTGAGCAGAAATCTGGAAGAGGGAAGGTGTGGGGGGTGTATTTTCACCAATGGCAGGGAGGAGGCAGATTTGCAGAAGTTCTGCATTATTTGTAAAGTGCGCACGGCCTTGTTCCAGGTTTTGACACTATGGGGACTTTGATTCTCAGCATTGCATTCAAGCTGACCCCTTGGTCCTCCTCACCACCTATCTCAAAACCCAGAAAAAGCCAAAGAGGGTGGCAGGGCATTCTTCACTTGAGCTTAGAAAGATGATGATGATGATGATGATGATGATGATGATGATGATGATGACAATTGCCATCATCATCCAAATAGTCTCATCCCCAGCCGTGTACTGTTTCATTTGGGACTTGTGAAGACTTCATGTTTGCAATGGGAGTTGCTGCAGAATCAGCAAACCATCCTCTGTGCAGTTTCAAAAACACAAAATGTAACCTCACAGCTTCCTTTCTGGAGAGGGAAGAGAGAGCTAGCAGGTATGAGGAGACCAGATTTTCCATCAGTGGGGAAATGACCAGCTCCCACAGCCTCTAGTCCTTCTTCTGGAGAACTGTGTATTTGTGTGTTTCCTGGTGAACTGCAGAGGTTAGCAGGCTTAACTGCTGAAGGCAAAGAAGATCATGAGGTCATGCAGGTGTTGAGTTGAATCAGGAACACAGCAAAAACTACACATGGAGGTAAATTTAGTCAGAGCTGTGAATGATTCTAATGGGCATTTTTAAGGCAGCCAAAGGATGTATTAGCCTGACTATTTTCTCACAGCTATCTATACTCATAAGCTAAAATAGGTTTTTCCCCCCTCTCTCTTTAAAGCATGACTTGGTAGTAACACTAGCTTCCTATTTAGAAAATTTATTTGATTTTTCAGGATTTTTTTCCCTTTTGCTTCCTCTGTTTCCTCTGAACCCAATAAGGTAATTTGAAGATTAGGATGGTTAATTAACAACTATAGACTGTTTTGGAAAGCAATATTAAATATATGCATGATGCATTTGTGTCGTGCAGAGTTTAGGATGAAAACACTGTTAAAGAGTAGTATTTTCCTCTTCCCGGCACAAATAGCACCATATAGACATCTATACTACCTCTGTGATAATGCTGGTACTCCAGGAGCTGGCTCCTGCCCAGCTCCTATTGGCCACATGGTCCTACTTCTAACCCATCCCATTTGGTTCCTCTTTTCCAGGGCTATTTTGCTTTTGGTACATTACCAGAAACACCAGGCTGAGAGGTCAGGTGGAGAAGGAACACAGGATGAAGAGGGAGGAGAGAGCTCTCTTGATGTACTATGAGATTGAGTGTGCATCCACTGCATCACATATTCTTAGGATTGATTTAGAGCTGTCTGCAACTGCCCATAGGCATCACCAACATGTCTATGCTGCAAATGGGTTGATAGGTAAGCATAGGTTGCAGATGGCTGCAGACAGGTCAACGTGTACACCTCCCAAATCCTCACTGCAAGTGCTGATTGATTGAGCTGACTTCCTGTTTTGTGCTTTGTTGTTTGAGTGCCTCCTAGCCAGAATGTTACATTTGCAGAAATATAAAGGCAACCCCTATGCAACTCTCCTCAAAGAACAGATGCACACATTCCCTGGCGTGCAGTAGCAGAGAAGTCTGCTCAACCCTCTACACTGTCCCATCAACTTGTCAGCTTGTTGGTCTTCCAGTGGATTAACACAGAGTTTCCAACCTTTCCAGCTTTGCGGACCGGCATGGGTGTGGGTGAGGGGATGGTCTGTGAAAGTGGCTGGCAGATGCGTATTGGCGCAAATGGAGCACACATACATGCACTCACCCATTGCTCATGCAAATGGAGATGCGCACATGCACATATTCTCACCCACCACTTTTGCAACCCGATTCTGAATAGCTCATGGCCCAGTAGTGGGCCATGGCTCAGGGGTTGGGGGAACCCCTGGATTAACAGATGCATGTTCAGATCAAGCCCAAGTGACCCATTACTAGCACAGAGGCAATCTTCATTCTAGATCCTCATTGATTTGTCACCAAACTTGCTCCATCACATTTCAAATGGAGCAATGATTGGCAATCCTGGGTGGCAGGGGAGACGAAGCCAGAGGAATCTCCCAAATGCTGCCCTGAAATCTTGCATTAAAACTGTTAAGCCAGCCCCAGTCACTGGCCTTGTTGCTGAGGCAGAGCAGGGCTTGGCAATGAGGAGCACAAGACCAAAGGAATGTACAATAACATGGCCATAAGAAAGAGCCCACTGTGTTGTCTATTGTCCAGTATTTTTGTGTCCTTGTGGAGTCTTTTCCTACACAGAAAGTCTGACTTTTCCCACTGTTTTTCAAATGCCTGGATATTTCACAGCATTCCCCCACTTCTTCTGAGAGGAGTCTTTCACTGATCGTTTTTTCCCTAGGGACATTTCTCACTGTTCCCCCATTGCGCCACATGATTTCATACCATGTTCTTGCTGTGTCATCTCTTCTCTGCCTAGTATGAAGTCTAGATGACTTCATGTCTTGCCAAGCATTGTTGTTTTCCATTTCTTTTGCTTTCCTCCTGTCCCATCCAAAGAGCAATGTCCTACCTTCAAAACACCTTAACAACCTTTAAAGGACTGGCATTGGGTTACCTTTAAAATAAGCTTCCCTCCCTGAGGAAGGAAGGTGAGAAGGAAGATGGCTTTCCAAGTAAGAACTCAGCAGCCATTTTCAGTGAGCTTCAAGATACTATGAGGCTCTTCTTTTCCCTTTCTGGGAAAGAGGAGAAGTTGTGTGTCTTTTTATCGGGTGAAATCCAGCAGGTTCTGACAGGTTCTGGAGAACCGGTAGCGGAAATTTTGTGTAGTTCAGAGAACCGGCAAATACCACCTCTGGCTGGCCCCAGAGTGGGGTGGGAATGGGGATTTTGCAATATCCTTCCCTTGGAGTGGGGTGGGAATGGAGATTTTACAGTATCCTTTCCCTGTCATGCCCGCCAAGCCACACCACTCCCACCAAGCCATGCCCACAGAATTTGGATTTTACCACTGCTTTGTATCATTGCAGGATCTATGTCTCTATTCAAGAAGATCTACCACATTAAGGGATTGGTCTGTATGGAGCATGATGACAAAGGCAGTTATCTGATTGGCCAACTTGGCTGAGTTTTTTTTTTACAGTAATCACCCTGGCATTCCCTGCCCAGTGAAGTGCACAAGTACAGCCATGTCCGTGTCTGGAGAGCAGTGAAAACACAGCCTTCTCAAAACAATTGGTGCGCCACCTCCTCTGTAAGGTTAAACCAAGGTTTATCCATTTGGAAATGTTTGGTTCCTATGAAATCTGTCAGATAGATTTCCCAGGCTTTGGACAACCATTTGTCTGAAATGACATGGGGTTTCCTTGCCTGAGCAGGGGGTTGGACTAGAAGACCTCCAAGGTCCCTTGTAACTCTTTTTATTCTGTTATTCTGCTTTCGCATCCTGGCTTTCCCACAAAAATAGTGCTGAGCTTTGTTTGCTACTGTCTGCCCGCTGTTTCATCGCCGCTGATGTTTGCCTTCTCCAATTAACTTTACTTTTGTGCTATCAAATCTTGCCAGGACTGGGTAGAAATGAAGGAAAACAATACACAGTAGAAAGAAAAACACCTCTGATTATATTCTGCCCTGAGGCCCTGCGAGACTCCCCCCCTCTGCACCCCCAAAAGAACCAAAACACAATCAGGAGAATTTCAAATTATGGAGCGCTGAAAGGAGACGAAGGTGTCTCCTTTTCTGAGGACTTCTCCCCCTTCCGTGCCCCCATCTTTAAATCAGCAAGTTTACGTTGAAACCTTCCTCGTCCCCTGAATGGTAAGACAAAGGGCCCTTATGCTCAGCTGGGGTGAACAGCTCAGCAAGTCAAGCAGCTGGGCGAAGGAGGGCTTTGCCATCTGAAGGGGTCCATTATGGTTCCTCCTCCTCCTCCTTGGATGAATGGAAGGGCGAGAAAACTGGAGGTCTCTCTCCGCACCTCTGTGCTATTGCCGTCTTCCAGCAACAGAGGGAACCTTTTTACTGGAAAGCATGAAGAAGTAGCAAAATCCCTCCAGAAAATGTCCTGTAATTCCCAGCCAGTGCCTGGGGTGCCGGCTCGGGGAGGAGTGGCAGGTGCTCTTGGTGGGGGTGGGGGTGTTAATCTGGGTTGGCTCTGCACCCAACTCGGACCCTTGAATTGTTTCCAAGGGAGATTATCATCTCAAGCAAGAAAATGGGGAAAGAAGGATTGGCAACATTTTATTTTTTATTTCTTAAACCTAGAGGTGGAGACTTACATTAAAAACTTTTAAGGGAAGAGTTTTCTTTTTAGGTATTATAGTATTTTTGGTAGCAGCAGCAGCAGCAGCTGTATGACTGATTTTAACCAAGGAGGAACAAGTTCTTTTCTACCAGTTCTGCCATCATATTTCACCGTCTAGTCATTTTTTCTGATCACCTGGTCCCATTTTATTTACAGTTGCTGTTATCTGATCACTGTTACTTTATGTTTCTTAATGTGGCCAAGTTTTATTTAACTATTTATAAACTAGGCTGTACTTTGATCTTTCCGATGTTATAATTAGATTTGACTATGATTTTTATTTGCTATCTCATTTTTTTTTTCATTTTATTTTTTGATCTGGTCAATGATTGTAGTAAAGCATTGCTATTACTGCCACCGGAGTGGATCAAACCAATTTATTCTTATACCTGATTGTTTTAGGATGATTTCAAGGGAAGAAGAAATCCCTGGTTACATTTTTAAAGCTCACATAATTAAAGCAATTGCTTAACCATGGAGTTATTTTCCCACTGTGGACACACAACCAGGTGGATGCGTGAAATAGGTATCTTCCGGTTCTTAAGCAGTAGAAAATTAGGCTGGTGCAAAATTTGCTTCCCTGATTGCTAAGCTGGGTACTATGACATGAACAAGGTAAAAGGTGCTAATTTTACTGTTTTAATTGGGAATAGGTTAAAGAAAGAAATCGGTGGATCCCCTTCAGTGGAGGGTTGCTCCTGGTTTTGTCTGGTTCTTGTGAACCAGTAGTAAATGTGGCGGGAGGCTCCGCCCACCCGCCCAAATGTCATAATGGATGATCTGCGCATGCACAGAAGCTTCCTTTATGAATTGGTAGTAATGGTAAGTAGAACCCAACCCTGATCCCCTTCCATGAAACATGAAGCCAAACTAGCAATCCTTGAATTGAATGGGGTGAGTGTAGGTAGTGCTCAGAACAACATATTTTGCTTCCTATCAAATTGTCCACATATCAGGTCAAGACGCAGAGTGCTTGTGTCTAGGATCTATCAATCAGACTCCTTCTGAACATGGATCTAGTGTGCCAAATCTGACAAGTGCCTTTGGAAGTACCAGTCAGGTATTAAAACAAGCAGGTATCTTTGTGGAATCTAGGTATCTGCTCTCTCCAGCAGCCCAGACAAAATTGACCATGGGCTGGGGGGGTGGGGTCGGGGAGGTGGCCCTTGTATCTGGAAGGAAGGAAGTGTGTAACCTCAGCAACCAAAAGCCTGTAGGAGCTGGGCAGTTCCAGAGTCATTAACCACATTGTCAGAGAAACATCTCACACCAGAATCATAGAACAAATTGTGATGGGAGATTAAAGTACTTCTTTATAAGTGGACCTGATAAAAATAACTTTAAGCTGCCTCGGTTGGGGCTGGAGTTAAGATAAAGACAACATCATGAGGATATAGGATAATGTAGGATAGTTATAAGGTGTATGTATGCTTTGGTTAGGGCAGGGATGAGCAACTATGGTCCCTTTACGCCTTGTGGACTTCAACTCCCAGAATTCCAGAACCAACCATGCTGAGCCTTGCTGGCTCAGGAATTATGGGAGTTGAAGTCCATAGGTCATAAAAGGGTCATAGATGCCCACCCCTGGTTTAGGGGATGGTGAGGATGATCCTTAGTCAAACTATTCATCCTTACATAACAACTTACTTTCCCCATGCAAAGGAAGCAGTTTGACCCTGAGTTGGCAGATGATAAATCAGTCATATATTTGATATATTTCATTCCATCATGAATGTTCCCAAAATGAAATATGTAAAATTTGCTTATTATGTTATTGATTTATATTCATAAGATATAGGACAGTTCTCTTAAGATGTAAAGCAACTGCAGAGGTTCATTAGCTAGATTGGATGTACTGCGTAACATATATCAAAATATACATTTTGCATGTAAATGTTGCTTTAGTCAAGTTTGTGTTCCTAAAATCACCATTTCCAGTTGCCTCATTATAAATTATCTAAAGAATATAAGCCTATGAAAAAGTCATTTGCAAAAAAAAAAAAACCCAACTGCTTTACTTCATTTATTGAGCAAATTAAAGTGTGATATATACAATTAATCTCAAAAATTACAAAAGTTTCTGGCTTTTTTCCCCCCTGACCATTCCCTTCATTCTTTCTAAGGGAACCCCATTCTTCTTTTTCCCCCTTTTCTCCCTGGCAGTTGAGTTTTCTTTCAGCCAGGACTTTCAAAGCCAACCTTCAAAACTTCTCCACTGGCTTAACTCCCCTCAATTCTGGAAAGGATGCCATAAACCAGGGTCTCCAAACTTGGCAACTTTAAGGCTTGTGAAGTTCAACCAGCATGGCTGGTTGGTGAATTCTGGGAACTGAAGTCCACAAGGCTTAAAGTTGCCAGGTTTAGAGATCTCTGTCGTAGACTCTATGTGGAACCATTCTCCAAAAGAAGGCTGGGTTTTCCATTCCTCTTTGAGTAGGCAGAAAGCTAACATGAAATGTGCTGAATCAATGTCCATCCTCACCATGCCAATGTCCCTGCAAGTTGTGTGAAGCAAAATGATTGGATTATCCTCTGATTTTACTCCAGATGCTACCAGGGAATTTTTGCTGAGGTGAAGCTGAAACAGGGCAGCCCTTTCTCTGAAAGCTCGTGAAAGCTTTGCTCAAATGTGCTTTGTGTCCATGATTATGAAGGGAACTGAGTTCTCTCTCACTCTCACTCTCACTCTCTCCCTCTCCCTCTCCCTCTCCCTCTCCCCCCCACTCTCTCTCCCTCTCTCTCTCTCTCACACACACACACTAACCAAAGCACAAAAATACTTCCCAGAAAAGAGGAAAGAGCCCCTTTTGAGCATTATGTCACTGTTGCACAATTTCATCTTTGCGGAAAGCCTCTGTTCTCTCCTCATTCAAGGAGCTTGGCCTCACTCACTCATGACTAAGATGAGGAAACCTCACTCTCAACTTCACTTAGTTTCTTTTAAGGGGCAGGGGGAAAGTGGTTAACCTGTTTGGAAGCCAGCTTTTCCTGCTTGCTTGATGCTGTTGGGTACCTTCCTTCCTTCCATCCATCCATCCATCCATCCATCCATCCATCCATCTTTCCTTCTCTTTCCCAGCAACACCACTTCTGCTAGTAGCCACACTAAAGAAGACAAACTAGCCAAGCCTGGCTGTACTTTCCCTCTGCATGGAACTCTCTGCCCCACTGCTTGGTTTTTCTCCAGAGCACAGATGATAGAGCCAGGAGGGCACCTCATAGTAGCCTCAGGACTGGGGTGCTGGAAGGGGAGACTGGGACTGCTGGAAGTGGAATGGGGGGTCGGAGGGGGGAGATGAAGAGATGAATGGCAGAGGAGATATCCAGGAACCAGAGGAAAAGAAACCTCTGCTTCGGCATGAAATGGTCCAGTAGTATCCAGTTGATCTTGCCTGACTCCTCCTCTGATAGAATTGGTGGCAAAATGCATTCACTTTTTGCAACTGTCTCTGGGTTACTCTTGGCTTCAGGGAAAACACTCTTTTGGCAGTATCACAGCTAAACGCCAAGGGTGACTTAAGGCTGCCCTGCTCAGAAGATGAGGACAAGATCAAGGCAATGTCATGGGGATCTATCAGAAAAAAAACCAAAACAACGTCTAGGCATGTCTGTGCTGTGGTAATTTGCAAAGAGGAAAGGCGCTTAGCCATGTGCTCATGCTAAAAGCCTGACCCTCATCAGTTCATACAGTGTTGATAGGTCAACTCTACTGGCTTGCTAGCCTGAAAGCAAAGCTTTTTAATAACTAAAAGCATCAGAACTGAGTAGAGATCAGCCAGTTGGGAAAAGACATTAGAGTAATTGCTTGGGACTGTGCCTCTGCTTTACTAACATGCAATTCCAATCTGGGGGAAGTTCCTGTCCATCACTCCAAAATGTGCTTTCCTGGTAAGTTTCAGCCTTGGCTTCCAACAATGAATCTGTGTCCCTGAAATAAAGAAAAGAAAAGAAAAGAAAAGAAAAAAGAAAAGAAAAGAGAAGAGAAGAGAAGAGAAGAGAAGAGAAGAGAAGAGAAGAGAAGAGAAGAGAAGGGCTATTGGCAGTCGCAAGGATCATCCTAATGCAACCTGGAACCTTGGTCTGGTAGCTGTCCTTCACAGCAACATCAGTCTTAGGTCTGAGTATGAAAAATCCAGCTGCAATAATGGTGCCTCACTTCACTATCTTCTGCACTGGGCATCTGGATGGTGTTTCTGGAATTGCAGAAGAGCAGGATGAGGCTGCCAAAATTGTGGCATGAAGACAAGAAAAAGAAACTTGCTGGGAATGGGACTAAAATCCAGGCCAATCCAGTGATGCTGAAAACAGCTAATGAAGAAAAGGTTCCCCTGACTGATCTTCAGTGAGAAGAACAGCTGCAATTGACTTTCTACTCTGTCTCTCCCTGCACTGCATCCATCCTACTGTGTCTTGATCTCAGTAATGAGTTTATTTGGAAAATAAAAAATACATATGCTATAAACATGCTGGGTCTGACAATTTTGAGTTGAGTTTTGAGTTTTCAAAACTCAACATTCAAGTACTCTTCAATGAATAAATAATAACATCCCAGACCTAACAATTGTTGAGAAGAAAAACCAAAAAAGTTTGGATAGTGGATGTTGCAATACCTGGAAACAGCAGAATAGAAGAGAAAGAACTGGAGAAAATCAGAAAATGCAAAGACCTGCAAATATAAGTTGAATTACTGTGGCAAAAGAAAACAAAGATTGTACCAAAAATTATAGGCACTTTGGGTGCAGTCCCAAGACTTCTAGGAAACCACTTATTGAGGCGGGGGGGATCACCATTAGTGAATTGCAAGAGGCAGCTTTATTTGGAACAGCTTACATCCTCCAGTGATATCTTTAATACCATCAAACAACAACATTCAGCAGTAGAGGAAGCCAGCATAGCTATTGAATTGTTTTCATTCCCAAACCAGATATCCTCTCCTCTGCCTTGTCCTCAGAAATAACAAAGCACTATGACTAAAAAAGATGAAATGAAATAAAGAACCACTGAGCATTTGGAGCAGCACAAAAACAACTGAATAGGGTTGTCTGCATTGAAGCTTGTTCCAAAGAAACAACAACCACAAGTATTAAAAGATGCCAATGCCATAATATCAAATACAAACACCAGCTCACTGCAAGAAACAAACCGGCTAATGTACAACATGGCTGCAGTTATAACTGAATTCTTTGGATGCAAAAATCAACAAAGAAGAAAAAATGTCAAAGCGTGTACCACCAACATGGAAAACCAGGCTGGAAAATAAGATCAGCATGCTAAGATTATAAGCAAACAAGCTAGAACAGATAAAAGAAAAGAGGCGGAAGAATAAGAAGAACAGAAAAATACCTAATCAAGAAATATCATCTAGAAACAAGAAAGATTAAAGAAGCAATGGAAATAATAATGCAGCAAATAACAGTTATAGCCAAGAAGATAAGCAGATATGGTTCAACTGCACACAACCTTCAATTTCAGTTGAATCAGAAATGTTTCTACCAATCCATCACTGGAGACAGTACAATGAACCAGCCAACAGCTGACAAAGAAAAAATAAATGCACTTTGGGCACAGCTATGGACAACCCAAAGAAATGCCACAAGAACATAGCTTGGCTAAGGAAGGTGAATAAAAATTTTAAAAAAGAAGCTGAAATGAAAGAACTTGTTATAATAGCAAAAATGGGGTGGTGTGGGGTGGTAGAAAGGGCAAGGAAGACCAAGAATTGGTCAGCATCAGATGAAGATGAACTGCATGATTTTTTTGGTTGAAATACCTGACTAGTCTACACCTATTCATTGCCAAGCATTTAACAACATACTGCAAGGAAGTGAAAGAGAAGATTAGTTAACATCTGGCAAAACCTACCTAATAATGGAAGGGAAAAAATAATGACAATTGAAAGAATCAAGATGCCCTATGGAAACAACATCAAGAGTCGTGGTATTACAGTGGACTAAAACACTGTTATTGACATCTGCTGCTTGCAATTACTGCAAGTTCAAATCTCACCAGGCTCAAGGTCGGCTCAGCCTACCATCCTTTCTAAG
>JANHZT010005436.1:0-21025 GCA_032468215.1 Stegonotus admiraltiensis
ATTAAGCAATAGCCTTCACACTTCTGTATATTTATACAAAGTCAGCTTATTGCCCCCCCCCAATCTGGGTCCTCATTAATATGTGAATAACACTCAACTCTAAGTTTCTCTTTCAACTGATGCTTGTTGAAATTTGCAGGTCCTGAAGCCTTGTTAGGATGTAGTAAAAAACTTAGTATGAGTGAACATCCTTAGCCTAGGCTTGTCAAGAAGAAGTGCTATTGATAAGCAAACAATCTAACTCAGGAGTAGTTATATAATTACTGTGGATGAAGCAATAAGTTCTCTGAATAATTAAGTAGAAAGCAAGGACATTATTGAGAATTGTATTGCTTCTAGAACAAATTACAGGAACAGTCAGTTGTATTTTTGTCCATGTTAAATCAGAGTGCCAGCTGAAGCTTACTATTTCTTGGAATAAAGATTTGGCCACAGCGATCTGTATTTAATAAGTTATTCTTGTAATATATGACTGTAATTGTAACAATGCAAATTATTATATGTATGGGTATGTATCTGTATTGTATTTGTACTGCTGCTATGGAGCTAAGAATTTGCAGTAAGAATAGAATGTGGCCCCTAGTAGAGTTCTTTCAGAAGTATATTTTCTCCCTAACATTATTCCAACATTTGGACAATATTACCAGCTTCCTGAATTGAATTGAATTGAATTCAACTGAACTGAAATACTTCAGCCACTTAATGAGAAGGAAGGACTCACTGGAGAAGAGCCTAATGCTAGGAAAGATTGAGGGCAAAAGAAGAATGGAACAGCAGAGAATGAGGTGGCTGGATGGAGTCACTGAAGCAGTCAGCGTGAGCTTAAATGGTCTCTGGGGATGGTAGGGGACAGGAAGCCCTGGAGAAAAGTTGTCCATGGGGTCGTGATGGGTCGGACATGACTTCCTATTAATTTTTAGACTCATTTTTTGTTGCTGGCTTTTTTATAAGAATTCAAAATGATTAAGGTCCAGAAGAGTTAACATACTGTCTCCCCTTGTGTCAATCCTTCTTGAATTGGTACTTCCATCAAAAGACTTCTTGCAAAGTCTTTTAAAAAAGTATAATCAGTGCTTATTTATGGCAGAGTTTTTTCAGCAGTAACCTGATTGTAGAAATCCACCCCAAGGAAATGAAATTAGCTCCGTTCTTGTTCTTTTGGTTGGCCATATAGATTGTTTTCACATATTGGGACCTGTTGTAGCTTTTAAACTACCCATAGATTTTATTATATGATTTTTACTTCTCAGTGGTTGTACAATACATTTTTATATTTTTTAATAAATTGGGCAAAATCATTTTATTGTGAAATTAGACAGCTCTGATGACAGAGGACTGAACATTCACAGACTGGGAGATAGTTAATGTGACATATGGTGGGGAAGGAGGACCCAAGAATTATCCAAGAAATTATAGGCCAGTTGGCTTAATGTTTTCCAGGCAAATAGGAAGAAATAGGTATTTTTTTAAAAAATGAAAGAGCTGTGTTTTTATGAATTGCTAAAAATCAAATTAGTGCAAAATGATGCATGCTTGAACAAAAAAAAAATATCTCTAATTTTATATACAGACTGATAGAGACTTTGTCTCAAACTACTCCAGAAAAAAATCTTGCCTAATGGATAACTCGATTAAAACATCAAATATATAATACCCTTAAATTAATATCTTGTATATCTGTATCTAGAGCATTCAAGTTTTGTTTTCCCATTCGAAAAAAGTATAAGACTGCTAGAAAAAGATATAGAGACACTTATTACAATTACCAAGATGGTCTCAAACTTCTTTGTCATGAGAAAAAGCTGGAAAGCTTGGGATTCTTTAGTTTGGAAAGAAAGTGATAGAATGAAAATATGATTGAGATACATAAAATTATGCAGGCCATGGAAAAAGCATAGAAATAATGAAAGGGAAAAGAATTATTTCGTTGGGGGGTGTCCCTCTCAAAACATTAAGACTAGGGGTCATAAAATTAACATAATTGGAAAATTTAAAACCAACAAAAGAAAATACTTCTTCAACATTCCTTGCCATATTATATAGTGGAAGTCACCATTTTGGATGGCTTTAAAATGAGACGGATATATTCATGGAAGACAATCTACTAAGAGCTATAAAATAAAAACTATCATGGGTCTTACCAGCCTACCCATTCTTTTGCTGAAATCCTGATTCTATTTTCATTTATTGGATAATTTATCCTGCTGAATTTAGATAGATATACATCTTAGTAATCATAGGGCTGTATTATGACAAATAACAGATGGAGTTCAATGGGCTTAACCCAGACCTAGCTTCATTTTATGGTTCTGGAGGAGTAAGCTGAAATATTGTCACATTTAATTCATGTAATCATGTGACAAGTATGATCCTAGATGGATCATACAACAGTAAATCATACTCATCTGAACTATGCAATGCACCTTCAAGGGGATGCCTGTAAAGTCCACCTGGAAATGGCAATCGATATAAAATGCAGTGTTCCACATATTAACTAGCTCTACACTCCAAGAGCACATTTTACCTTTGCTGGAAGCCCTGCATTGAGAATGGGACAACTTGCTACGGCCAACCCACTGCAGCCAACTTATCATGGCCAACTCACTGCAGGACAATTCACCATAGACAACTTGCTGCAGGACAACTCACTGCGGGACAATTTAACAATTCTATTTAATTATTTAAAATAAATAAAAATTATTTTAATTTTTGCCATTCACATTTTATTCTGTCTCTCCTTTTGCATCCTTTCTTTAATTATTCTATTCCACCATTTCTTTGGTATTAGTGTAACTCTTGTCCTGCAGCGAGTTGGCTGTGGTGAGTTGGCCATGGCGAGTTGGCTGTGGTGAATTGTCATAGACCCCCCTGCATCGGCCACCAATAGAGATTCATCTCTTAAATTCCAAAAGTTTGGCACTGAAGTTTTTGCAGGATTATCTATAACTAGAATCACCCTGTCCAATATGTGCATCCTAAGAGAAACTCTTTTGATTCCTTATCTCCATGAAATCAGGGTGGTCCCTCTACAATGGACTACCTTTCTCTTGGAAATTCAACTGGCTCTGACCTTGAAGCAGTTTAAGGAAGAACAATTATGCAGGGCTTTTAAACATCAGTCGTTAAATGCCCCCATCCTAGGAATTTGCTTTGGGTGTTAGTCCATTTTTAGATAAATTGTTGCTTTTGATTATTATTCTTACTGTATCATGAAGGTTTTATAAATTCCCTATAAATCTTTTATACTTCTTTTCTTGTGTACCTATTTTATGACTGCAGCATCACAGACAATTTGGTAAATAAATACTTAAATAAATCTGAAATTATTAATTAAATCATGATAAAAAAATCTCAACAGCTTCCAAGTAATTTTTCATATTTTTCATTTTCCTTCTGGTCTTGTCCGTTAGGGAAGTAGTGCGTCCCAGCTCTATTTATTTTTTCAGTTTTGACCGTAACATGCTATTCAAAGGCCAGAATATACTCTCAGCAGGGAAAAATATATCTACCTTAAGCTCCTTAGAAGCAGAATCCTGCCCCCAAAAGCATACACAGAAATCAGAATTTAAGGGTGAAATCCATTAATATCTGTCCATTTGACAAAATTACACTGTTGGAAGAATGGAATTCCCCTCTCTTCTGTGTGTTATCAAATCCACTCTAACATTTGGAGGACTCAAGGAACTCTTAAACAGACAAGATGTTGGATTAACTATCAGTACAACCCAATCTTGATGGCATTATTTAATTATAAAACTCCTCAACTGATATGGAACATAATATTAATCCCCTCCCTTAGAGCTTTCTGCACACAACTTTTTCTTGCTGTATTTAGCTATGGGATAGTCCCTGTGACATCATGGTGTATGGTATAAATTACATCACAGCTCTTTTAAAGAAAATAAAAATAATCCAAGGCTTACAATCAACACTTTCAACATTTCCGCAACATTTTAAATATGTACTTCCCTAAAATTATATCATTTTTCCTCTTTTGGGGAAAAAAGGAATAGAATGTAATTCATAACAATATAATTCATCTTGCAGCAGGTTTTCTGTTTCCTCCATCAAGATATTCCTAGCATAGGAGTAAGGGGGAGGTGGCTTTCATTGTGCCCACAGAAGTCCTCAAAAAATAGATTTAGATATCAATATATTATTGATATGTATTCAACACATGCACCATTGTGGAAGGCTTAAATTCCAAGCAAAAAAGATTTGTGGCAGAGCATATGACCTTCTTCCCACTGCAATGGCCATCCCCTAATTAGGCAATGCATCTGATAGTCATTAACAGGAATGAGATAATGAATCACTTTCTCTCTTCTTTGTTAATTTGCTGTAACCAAGCGGCTAATGGATGTCAGAGCTGAGTGATTGCACTGATTATGGTGATTTATAGTTGCAACAAAACAATTTAAAACCATTCTGATTATTCATGTTAAAGATACTGTATGTTTTGTTTACTAAATATTTTACATCCCTTTCCCTGCCCCTTCTAGATTTCCACCCGGAGAAGTTTGTCTAAAAGATGTAAAAAGTTTCTGCCTTTTAGAATGGATATTGGTTCAGAAAGACACATTTTATTTTGTTTGTACAATTTTTACCCAGTAGAAATGAAAAGCCTTAGGGTGGAAAGAAAACTTCAGTGATGTCTAGTTCAAAAGGAGGCTGGAATAAGAGGAAATAAGACAAACTTCAAGCCACTTACCTTGGGGCTCTCAGTCCCTTCCTCATCCGTTGCAGACACATCAGTAGCCAGTATCTCCGCTTTGATGATACGCAGAGCCCTAAGAATCCAGCTGTGTTGTCGTTTGATTTGTTTCTGTAGTTCCTTCCACTGACTCGCAATCATCTGCAGCATGTCCTTCAGTCCTTCTCCAAAAACGAGAGAAAGAAATTAAGTCATACATTCAACGTTATCATTTGAAGAACTTCATTGTTAAAGGCAAGGATTCTTAGGGGAAATTTAAAAAATCCTTTCACCTTAAATATTCTGACATTCTCTACAGAGACATCAGATCAGGAATTTTAACAAACTGGCACTGCAAACAATGAGATAGGATCAAAATGCGACATATAGACAGCAGTGACTGAAGTCAGCAAAGGAAAATAATATTTAATCTCAGGTTCATATAGAACAGTAAAAAAAAATAACATTCTATTGTCTGCTGTTTGCAGATATTAAACAGCAGATATTTGTTGTTGCTCATCTTTAAGGACAAATAATGACTTATATGGTGACTTTATGAGACCATGGTATGGTTTTACAAGCTGCAGAAACTTATGCAGGTCAACTGGACATGGAAGGTGGTGCTATTTTAGGTTCTAGATAGCCAGGTTAATAAGTTACAAAATACAAATGAAACAGAAAAATCTTCCAGATCCTTCATTTTATTGAGGAAAAAAACAAAAGAAAAAATCAGCCAAAATAATCCTAGTAATTTTTAGCAATACAGAGTGTTTTGATTAAATCCAGACTGTGAAAAACTATGACAAAAAATTCCTGACTTATCCAGGCTTATATTGAAAATTGCATGCACAACTGTCCAAAATCATCACTCCTAATATTTCTTAATACATCCTTTAAAATTGCAGTAAGAATTAGTTTAAATAGCAAAGGAGCTTCATCAGTGCAATTATTCATGCTAGCTATGTAAAAATATATGTATGTATAGATATAAAATCCTAATTTATCATCTTAATGACATTTCCGTAGCACTTACATCAAAGAACATGTCAACGTGAAGTTTTCAGTGATGTAATTTCAATTGAAAGTCAGCTCAACAGCAAGACCAAAATAAAATGAACAGACTATTTGCTAGCAGTATTTCATTTTATAAGTATCACAGCATTGTATGCAGCATATGAAACATTTATAAATCTTGAAGGTCAAAGTGATAATGTAAATATTAATAATACATAAGGAAGTGAATATATGCAGTAATTTACAGCAATGCTTCTTTATTCTTTAATAGTCTGGGGACATAAAGACTTGCAATATTTCAGAAGAATCTACCTGATTTGTGAGATACTATAAGATCGAGAAGTTGACATCCTTCTTCTGTAACAGCTTCCTTTAATGCACAGTGGCTGTCTACATTCAGTTTAAAACTCTGCAAAAAGAAAGGGAGATGCTTTTATATTTAAGTATGAAATGGTATGGATACATTTTTAATATAAAGCAGGTATGCTAAAATATTTGCTACTGTTATCAAGAACCACCATGCTATATATCCAATAGCCAAATTACTTTTCAATACTAAAAGCTATTGATATTTTGGAATTGAATTGAAAATGTTTCCATTAAATTACTGAAGTGCATCTGGTTGAAACAGCTGACAAATCTAGAAATTCATTAGTTTTTATGAAAAACCAGAGCCCTAGGCTACCTCTGGAATAATAGTGTCCTATAAAATTTACTGTTGCAGCTATCTTTTTCAGATGTGTTTCAAATACTGGTGAAAGAACAAGTTAAATAAATGCATGCAGTACATTATATATTAAAATGTATTAATACAAAATATTGAAACCAATCAATGTAATTAATCTGCTGCAACTTCTTTTTCTTCATAGTATAATTGTTGATTTGTGTAAGATCTCCACTGTGTTTACTTATAAAGTAACTAAGATTGCTCTTTTGCAAAAGCAGTCTGCAACTATTGTATTTATTCTGGGAAATACTAAATTATATTTTTATAATCACCCATAGCAACACAATGAACTGCAAAAATTCTGTGCAAATGTCTACTTACAAAGTCTAAATTTAATCTCTGCAATTAAGACCTTCTACTTTTATTTGATTTTGGGTTTTTTTTAATACAAACAGAATACAATTTACTTATTTTTATAAATTTACAGTACTCAGTCAAGGGGAGAATGTAAACCCCTATTACTTCATCTACTTAGCTTTCCTCACAATTTATTAAAATGTTAGGCCTGACAAAGCCTCTTTCTAAAGCCACTTATGATTACAAATGTACTTCAAGCAATTTCATTTTTTTCCTAATTACTCTGCCCATGTCTTCAGGAACATCCCTTTTCTTGTGATATAGATTGAGAAGGCTAAAATGTTCAGGATTCTTTTCTTGATTCTAAGGAGCAAACCTGAATATGCTATTAAAAATAGGACAGAGAAAGAGCAGAAGTCGGCCTTAGATCTTTGATTTCAATTTCTATCAATCAATAATTAACTGCATCTTTAAAAAGTCTATGGCATCATTCTGTATTCTTGGTGAGAAACCTTTCCAAAAGATGATTTCCAATTGGTAACCAATATGCTTTAATTAATGTGTATAGTAATGAATTTTGTAAGTAGTCAAATAAGTTGCAAAGAAAAATATGCCAATACATACAAGAGCCATATGTCAGCAGCTGCAAATTTGCTGGGAAATTAGATGGAACAGAATGGTACATGACTATATTTGTCAGTTACAAATGGTTCCGCTGAATCTCACCTTCTGAATTCATCCATGACACTTGAGATAGTAAAGTATACCTTTAAAATATATAACGTGGGAAAAGGTCCTGGAGTTGTACCTTTATAATGTACCATTATAAAATGTATAATTTTAACTGTAACTTACAGTCTCTTTAGCCTGAATTGCCCTATAATTACCCTTTCTCACAGCTCTTTATATTCCATGGTTTAGTTCTTTATATTCCAGATCAGTTCTTGTGTTGTCCCCCCTTCTCTCCCCCCCCCATTTGTACTGTATATCAGGAAGCCAAAACTAATGCTTGGTATGGGTAAATCAGACAATCAGACCTACGATGGTCTGCTTCCTGTCAAACCTATTTTTTGCACATTTCCAATAGTGTCTAGTTGCTTTTCATTATTATTCATTGATCAATTTGTGCCACCCAGTTACTCTGGACAACTTACAATATAAAAGCAAAGTAAAATAAAATAAAATAATAAAATAACACTAAAGTAAGTAACAAACAGAAATTAAGAAAACAGTAGCTTGGACAACTCACAACCAAACATATACAACACATGTCAAAACTCTTGAGCAAGAGAATTCCATATACCTTACAACAAAGCCTTGGAGAACCCACTGTCTTTAAGGCCCTCCATAATGCCATCAAGATGGGAGCTATCCAGATCTCAGGGAGGCCCTTATTCTAGACGACAGGCAGTATGACAGAGAAGGTGCACTTAACGAGTTCCAAAAGATGACATGATTTAATCTGGGAGACCCAGAGTGTGCTGACTCTGTCCATCAGTTAGGCAGAAACCACAAGAGGTAAGTGATTCCTCAGATAACTAGGCTTCATGCCATAGATGGTTTATAGATGATAATTAGCAAATAAAAAAGGAGGTCATCCACCTTACCTGGTTATAATTTGACTTAAAGTAGGTCCTATATCCAAACTGTTAAGAAAACTGATACTTCAACAAATAGTGCAGTTGTAGTTCACTTCATGCTCAATAGGATTTTTAGGAACGCAGTCATGATTATGAAGTCACATCAGTCTTCCTCCACAAAGGAAGGCAGGAATAATCATAACATATTTGAGTTAACTATTGACTGTACCATAAAGAAGGAACTATAAGCTTAAATGTGGATGTAATAAATGTAAGACAAAATAAAGTTGGAAGATGTTATGTTTAGATCAAGAACCAGTTTGGTTAAAACTCTTCGCTAGAACCTATGGACTATAAATTCTAATCCAGCCTTGAGAATGAAGCCAACTGTATGATTTGAGGCAGTGGTGGGTTGCCCTGGTTCGGACCAGTTCGCAAGAACCAGTAGTAAAACTGGTGGGAGGCTCCACTCACTGACCTGG
Organism: Stegonotus admiraltiensis; assembly: GCA_032468215.1. NCBI lineage: Eukaryota > Metazoa > Chordata > Lepidosauria > Squamata > Colubridae > Stegonotus > Stegonotus admiraltiensis. The sequence goes on from JANHZT010005436.1 coordinate 8,794, forward strand.
ATGTCATCATAGGTGATCTACGCATGTACACGGGCAAACCGGTAGTAAAAGTAAGTAGAACTCACCCCTGATTTGAGGCAAATCACCATCTTTCAGCCTTAGAAAGAAAGCAATAGAAATCCATTTCCGAAAAATCTTGCCAAGAAAAGTACAAGTCCATGTATTCACCAGGACACCAGTTATAAATTGTAAATATTACCAATATTGGTGGTTGGCTCTCAGTTGCCACATTGATTAAGTAAACTATGCAGTATGAAACTGTTACGGTTGTTGATGTGCCATGAGCTCCACATTTAGAGATGACTTAGTGAATAGTTAAAATAGTTCTGTGATAGAAAATGACCACATTGGTGGCACTTTATGAGAATTTCGTTACAGGTCATTTGTGTTTTGTAGAAAGCACATTATGATTTAATTTAGATCATCAAAACGTGAATGCTTGCATGCATAAATACATCATGTTTGCACCAGTTTTCTTTTGTAATGGTTTAAGGCATAGCCATTAAAATGCTTCCATGTAAAATGACATGAACGTACAAGAGAGAAACTACATTCAGAAATGTCATTTTCACATAGCTTAATCCAAAAAAATGATTTGATGTATTATAGACATTGCCTCTGAATCAACTGCCCAATAATGTTCAAATTGTTTCTCACAGCATTGCTCAGTTCAATGAAATATTAGAGGATATCTATCTCTGTTCAACACAGGTCTACAATGCTGGAGGAGGATGACTTTCTTTGCAGAGCTTCATTTTATGGAAGACTATTAGTATTCTTACATATGCCATATATTTTCCCTTAGCTCAACTGAAGAAACTAATAGATGAGAGGAAACATATAAGAGGACATAAGTTTTTCTACTGTTTGATGCATAAGAAAAACAAAAGAGCTGTACTACATAACCTACTTTTAATAGTTCTTAAGTGTTAGATAAATAGAGATATTCTTTAAAAATATATATCCAAAAGCTAATGCTTAAATTTGTGCAGTATTATGTTTGTATTTTGTAGTACTGAATTTCTCACACAGAATGAAATAATTATTTTCTCTATTTTAGGAATTTAAGCTTTTTGCTTTTATAAATCAAGTTATGTAATATATTTAAATAACGTTTTAATACTATTAAGCAAATCAAGCTGAAACCTAGATGAAAATTATCCCAAGCTAAAAATATAAACTAGATCAAGCATTCCCAAATAAGGGAAAATTTGGAGTCTTAGTGTAGCTACTTTTCTTAAAGCGTTACTTTCCATGAAATCTTTTTTTTTTGAGACATCCTTTCATAGATGCAAGCTTGAACAAGCTCTGACAATATTTAATTTACTGTTTACTTAAAACAGGCTTGTGTTGAATAGTTTGTAATCATGCACTTCACAAGAGATGTACATGAAGGCGCCTCATATAGCAAAGAAAACCTAAAGGACCCCAGAGGAGTTTGGGTAATTTCATATAATTGAAGCAAGCATTGATGCAGCTGGATGTGATGCTGCCTCAAGATGATGTAGATGTGTTTGATAGGAAAATTGGGAAAGATGAGATATTCTTCTTCATTAGAAAAAATAGACTTGCTGCCCTAGAAAAGATTCACTTAACATAACATATCAAGTACACAATGCAGCTTGATTTACAGGTGCACCTATTAACCAGTAATAATGTTGACTGAAGAAATAAAATATGATGAATAAAGATGGGCCAAAACTCTGGGGCTTGATTTGCAATTTTACAGTTGCACAAAATTCAGTCTAATTTGCTGCAAAGCACATGTAGCAAAATCTAGCAATAGATTAACCAATAACACATCGGTCTTAAGGGGGAAACTATTTTCACAACCTGCAAGTGTCACAGCAAACAAGAAAAAATAAATGGTAGCTGTTTGCTATATTATTTTCAGTCAGGTATGTGTCTTTTTCTTCTTTAGTCATCAAAGCTGAGTTTATCACTTTCCAGAGAAAACTATCCAGACTGTGCAGCATTAGTATTTAGGGAACATCAACTGAATGGCTAATGTATAGCAGTTCTCCTTACTTTGTACAACTGGTTCACCACTCTGAAACAAAATAAGGGATTAATTAAACAATTTGTCTGCCACAGCATAGTTCTTCTTACATCCTTATAGTTGGTTCAAAGATAACAATAATCTTTCATAAGGACTAAACTATTATGTCATTTGAAACTGCTGTTGTAAATTTTCTATTGCCATTGTAACTTCTTTCAGTATTACAAAACAAGGCAATAGTCACCAGGTGGACATTAAGGATGAGGTTGTGCGGAGGACAGGTGCATGGTTTCCTGTGTATTATCAGCTTTTAAAAGATGGTCCAAATGTCCAATAAATTAGCTGAATATCCATCCCCAGCAATTTAATAGAACACGTGACTGCCTTTGCTGTACATCTTCAATGGGTGCATCCATGTAGCAGTCATAAGCTGATTGCCTCCTGTGCTGACCTAGCTGAGAATGAAGCTGGCTAAAGATACTCCTGTTTAGCTTTTGATCCACTTCTTAGTTTTGGCAATGATGTTGGTCATATGAGTTACGATTGAACCTGGTTGGTAGATTCCTCCTGCTTCTTTCCACTCTTAGCTATATTGGGGGGTGGGGGGGTACCAATTATATTCCTTTGTATGAATGGCTCTTTCTATGAACATATAGTTTCCAGTTATAGCCCTTGTCTGCGAGCCATCGTCTTCTTTCGGATAGAGATTTGCCAGTCTTATATAAAACAGTAGATAGTTTTACCTTTCTTGTCATTTGAATCCAAAGGAGAAATTCATGGAATTCTTGTCAATTTTTACCCAGCATTTGGGAGTTTCACTATTTCACAATTTCACTGGTCATCCTGTGAACTGAAAGGGCATTTTAACTTTCCGCTGTTCCGTTGGTAGGGTAGTTTTCGAAAAGGAAAGAAAAAGTCTGCTCTTTTACCAGTTCTCTCTGATCTTAGTCTAAAGTCCAGCAGCTTTTTTATACAGAAAAAAAACTTTTTGTATAAAAAGTTTTACATTTGGAAGAGCACAGTCAGGCCAGCAGTTCAAGACAAGATGGTTATGGGAGATGCTGATCAGTGATAGCAAAGGGGAGACAGGTCCTCCCAGTGGTGGGTTGCCCCCAGTTCACACTGGTTCTATAGAACCGGTAGTAAAACCGGTGGGAGGCTCTGCCCACCGACCCTGATGTCATCAAAATGCTTCTACACATGTGCAGAAGAGTGTGTGTGCACACGAGCAAAGCAGGCGCATGTGCACGGCCCTGTTGCAAACCGGTAGTAAAGGTAAGTAGAACCCACCCCTGGGTCCTACCCCAGAATATTAACTAATAAGTTTGGGGAAATTTACCTATAATGAAATAAAATGCAGCAGGCAATCTGCACAAGTCTGCTTCTGCTGGTGGAGTTTGGAAAATACCTGCTTTGATATATAGCAAAAAAAAAGATGAGTGGAGGTTGCCTTCCCACCATGCTTGGGATGCACTTAGGAGCCTGTCCTATGTTCCTGTCCTTAAAAAAATGAGTAGTAGTCATTTTCATGTCCAGTGAGCAGGCCTGTAATTATGTTTCACTGCTGAGCAAGGCACCCTGGTGGTTTAACATAAAACTGTAGAATTCTCCTGGGTTACATACAGTATTTCTACCAAAGCTTTTAAATTTCTTTAAAATGGCATGATGTTAGACTGGCAGTGCAATGGCTAAGATTATGTAATTTCAAATTGTTCCAGGATTTTAAAAAAGGAAAAACTTCAAAAGAATCTCACTAAACCGGAGGAAACTGCCTTTATGTAACTTAATTAATTAAATGATTTAGAAAGACAAAAAACTCAAATCATGACATCTGAATAGATTACAAATGGGCATGAAAAGATTCTTGGCATTATGGTAAATATGTCAACAAAATGGTGACTCAGTGTTCAGTTGCTGTGAGAAAGGAATTAAATATATAAACTGTATAATGCCCTATTTTGTGTGAATTACTATATTTTTCAGACTGTAAGACACTCCGGACTATAAGAAGCACCTAGCTTTAGGGAGGAAAACAAGAAAAAAAATCTGTCTCTGCCTCTGCCTCCCAGCAATTTGTCTCCTTGCAGCAAACAGCAAACAACCTGGTCAGCAGCAGTGCCGATGGGCGGCGGCGAACTCCACAGCCTGGGACAGCTGATTGGTGGTATTCTGGGAGGCAGATCCAACTGCCAATCAGCTGCTCGTCCTAAACCAGGTGGTGCTGAAGCTGACCAGGCTGTTTGCTGTTTGCTGCAAGGAGGCAAATTGCTAGGAGGCAGAGGCATCCTTCAGAATGGGGGCTGGCAGGTGGGTGGGGCTTCAGCAACATTCACTCTATAAGACACACAGACATTTCCACCCACTTTTTTTGGGGGGGGTGTTGTGTCTTATAGTCTGAAATATATGGTATATGATTTATAATTTTGAGTGCTGTGTTCAGCTTTAGTTCTGTGGTTTGGAAAAGATATTGTAGAGGTGGGAAAGATATGAAAAAGAGCAAACGAAATAGTCATAAAATTGGAACAACTCTATAAGAAATGTTACATTGAAGGATAAAATAAGATGAAAATGCTTGACACATAAAAATAAGACTGGTGAAAGTGGATATGAACCGTTTTTTCTCCCTAAAATGGAGTAATCCAGTCAACCCGAATAGCAGGGATTCAGAAGATAAAAGAAAGGAATTCATTGCAAGAAGATACAGTGGTGCTTACTAGCTTGGACAGCTGCACAAAAGAATTATCATGGGGAATAAAACTAATCTTCATATCATTTTCAGTATCTGAGGTAATATTCTTCTGGATAACAACTGCTGGAGATCATAAAGCCAGAAGATACTCTCACAGTCCTAACCTGCTTGTATGCTTCCTGATGGTATCTTGTTGGCCACTATGAGAATAGGTGATGGATTAATTAACCCTTTGATCTTTCCAGCATGATCCACAAACAAGGCCATGGTAGCCACCACTGAAAGCACTAATATTACATATGCATTTAATACCAGTGGTAAAGGCACATACACAAATATATCATTTTTATTATGCAAGCATAGACATATCCTACTGTTGTAATGAGTCTCTTCCAATCTAATGTTGAACAAAGTCCATCAAGGGAGAAATTACAAGTCCCTTCTCTTTGTTCACAGAAGAAAAACTAATGCAGGCACATACAAAAGATTTTCTTTTGCAGCAGCATGAGTTCCGCCAAATGTTTTATGTGAGGATCTATCCAAGACTCACTATGAAGAGCTTTGTCATGTGTCTCACATAATGAGTTCAGGCACCTGCTCCTTCAAATACTCTATCAGGATAATTTTGACACTGCACTTCATGGGAATTTAATTTCATAGACTTCTGCTTAAATAGAGATTAGAGTTTCTGCCAAAACAATATCAATTGAAAAGATGACATTATAATTAATATAAAGCATTGACTAGCTCTATCTTTCAACTACAAACAAGACACTACATTAAAATTTTGCAATGTAATCATATATGTGCCCACTGAGAAGCATGTCTAATTGAATTCTATCCTAAGGTGTGCAATTGTGTAACATGTCTATTGAAAGGTAAACCTTACTGATCTGAAGGAGAATGTTTATAGGATTGCAGCTTAATTCCCCTAACATATAGTGTGATAGGCAACAAAAATTAATTGCTTCGAGAATGGAACATCTGATATTGAAAACTAATTATCTGGAACTCGAATTTAGATCTCTACTCTTCTTCAGTAGCCATCTGTCTGTCTACATCTATCTGTCCATCCATCCACCTATTCCTCTTATTGTTTTTGTCAATGGATTCCAAATTTTTTCATGCAATTATAATTATATTTTCATGCAAATATAATAATTATGAGTGGAGTGGTGTGGTGGCCTAGAGTTGGTGCTCTCACCTCACAATCAGGAGGCTGTGAGTTCGATCCTAAGTTGAGGCAGATATTTCTCTCTCTCGGCACACTAAGAAAAAACCCTCCACATTGGTGACAGGAAGGGCATTAGGCCAGTAAACACTCAGCTCCATTCAGTTGCCCAGACTCCAGCCCGCAAGGGATAATGGGGTCATTAAAAGAGGAGGAGGATGTAAATATAATAATTATATTTCTTCCAGCTTATTTAGATTTTGAGGTAATGAGATAATATTATAAAGTTCATATTATAATGCCTAGAGTCACTGTGAGTGAGTAGGCGGCTATATAAATTTCCTAAATAAATAAATAAAAATGTACAATATAAAAATATTTAAATGATCTAACAGCACAATTAGAAATTCAAAAAGGACTTCATTACTATTATAAAATGTTTGTTTGCAATTTATTTATTTATTAAATTTCTATACCTCCCATCTCACCTAAGTGACTTATTGAAATATAAAAACTATACTAATTTGTAAGAATATGTTATTATTTTAGGGGCTTCTTAACCCTGCTGTAGAATTTGTTCTACACTATTTACATTTAAAACCTCCAAAAGGGATTCTACCTTTTCCCCCATTCATGAATTGGCTGACTTTTTAATTCATAGTTATATTATGTATTTCTGGAAAGTCCAAAGTATATATAATAGATAATGAAGGTCAGGATAATAGCAGTAAAGAAACTGCTTTTTATTACTGATTTTGGTAACAATATAATTTTGTCCTACCAAGTGTGTTTCCAGGTAGAGTTTAAGACTATCCGTCTCGGCCTTTGGAGGAGTCCAGTTTTCTGTGGTTTCCACGGCTTCATTTAACCATTGAATGAATTCATCCAACTTGCTTACAAATCCCTTGAAAAGAGAAAACAAGAAAAGTCAGTTGTTAAAAAACATTGTAAATAAGTAATACAGTTATAATACAGCCCTACATCCATTAAGTCGTAAAAACTAAAACAATGTGATGATGAGGATGGATAGGAGAAAAGGAATTGGGCCTAGCATACATTGAGAAAATGTAGGGCAGCAATGAATATGAATTATAGGATATAGATTTCTTGTCATAACCATAGAAAACCATATTTCATTAGAGGCAATTTTGAAAATGTATATGTTTTTATATGGGGAGGGGAGAGAGAGTGATATATATCAAGGGTTAGAAAACAAGGAAGTCTACTTTTATGATACATTTTGACCCTCAAGGTTTTAGAATTCACTTTTTAAAGGTTTTTTGTCATAATTACAACTAAAAGTAATTATAATATCTGAATAGAAAATGCAGAATTGAAAAATAACAGCCGACTTGCCATGCTATAGAATTAACTAAAAATAATAAATATTGAGATAATATCCATGCAATCAATATTTGCATCTCAGAACACATTGCTGCCATTTTGTTTACCTTGCTCTGGCTTCCAGTTCACTTGTTAAAATTGCAATGTGTCAGAAAGGATAAAGTCTAAATTGTTTGGGACCATATTATTGCATCTTCTCTCACAAATGGATGATCATCTGCAGTACTGTTCTATGTCTGCCAACAGATTCCTGACTAGGTAGGCGTAGAAGAGGTTTTGCTCAGGGTGCAGCATGATCATTCCTAATGAAGCTTGTTTAGCAGCTTTATTTATTTATTTGATTTGGTTGCCCAACTCAAAAGCAACTGTAAGCATTAGCAAACGGAATAGACCAGCCTCCCTAATAGCACATGTTCTCCAGATGTGTTGGATCATTTCCCATAATCCTGAAACTTTTGGGGGATTATGACAATGGAATTCTAACACATTCAGTTTATTTCAGAAACTGAAATAACTCTCCAACCTTTATTTTGATTTCATATATTTGTATTGATTGATTTATGTTGTAAGTCATCTGACTTCTTATGGGTGCAGATTTTTGAAAGAAAGGGGTAGCAAGCCTGAGACAGGAATTCCTGACTAGATATACTCAAGAGACACAAAATAAAGGTTTTATACTGTAGTTGGAATTGGTGACAAATTTTGTGCTATTACTTTAGTGAGAAATGTGAGATAATGGTCCTAATCCAAAACGTGATGCTATCATGGTATCCTAAGTATACCCTCAGGAGAAAAATGCATCTTGGCACATAGTAATAATAAGCTGCAACTCTTATTTATTTGTTTGTTTGTTTGTTTGTTTGTTTGTTTATCTTTACTCAGTGAAAATTTCCTGTAGCCAATCAGAGTTGGAGCCATTATAGACAAGGAGAGGAAACTTTATTTCTTATATATTTTTCTGTCCGCATTTTACAAAGCCTCTTGTGAAATGCTGGAAGGATTTTAAAAAATTCAGAAACCGACAGCTGGAGAACTCCCATTTGGGGGTTGTTCCAACTTCTTGTTTCTGACAAAATCACATTTGGTTGCACTGCCTGAAAGATATACTAGTTGAATAAACTTCATATAGTGTGACTACAGTCATTGATCCTTCCTTCTTTCTCTATATGGGATAGGTATAACCATTGATGCTTCCTTCCTTCCTTCCTTCCTTCCTTCCTTCCTTCCTTCCTTCCTTCCTTCCTTCCTTCCTTCCTTTCTTCCTGTTAAAATAATTGCTCTCTCTGGCTTATGTGTTGCACAGTTACTGAACATATGCTAGAACCATAAAAAATACAGAAGCTTTTGCACAAATCTCTATCTAGTTATAGATACAGAAGCTAAAACTTTGCAAGATGTATAGTATCATTTATTCTGCATGTATGTGATCATAAGGGGAGAATAATATAGAGATAATAAAAATGAAATCCTATTCGGAATAGGTAAATATATATTATTTAAATATATAAACATCCCATGACCTATTAATAGACAATCTATAATTTGGAACCTATATTTTTAACATATATAAAAGATATAATTTTTATAACGTATTTAATATTTAAAAGGCTGAAATAATGAAGTAAAACACTAACACCGAAAACTGGTAAGCTGGAATCTTTTATTATATAATGTAATCATTCCCCCTATACATTTATTAAAATATACTGTACTGTCAGTAGGGGCCATAATGTTCTTATCACAAATAAAGGTATTTATGGTGAACATCTGTGAAGTGTAACAATAAATTCGGAACTAGATGAAAGTATAAGAAACTATTACTATGGCTATACCTGTGATTGGAATAAAGTCCATTTTCCAATTAAAAATTTAAATCTTAAAAAAAAAAACCCACTACTTTTCTGATGACATCTATAAAATTTTATGGAAACTGTTCAAAAGAAAACAACTGTAGAAAATGAACATTATTTCGAATGCTAAAAGCCCCGATATTGAAAATCATTATCAGAGGGTGCAACATTGTCAGGTCCGAAGTGTCATTGTCTAAGTAAACAGCACCATCTGGAGGAATAACCACAAAATAGCAAAGTCATCATGAGATTTTAAAAGACTATTTAATCTTAGTCATAGCCTTCTAGCCATTATGAAATGCCAACCTATGGCAAATACTGGAAATATCTATTCACTACTATCTGTCTTTATAGAAACACTATCCAGACTTTATGCATCCATGAGCATGTTTGGAATTTTAAGCTTATATTGTTGGCAGTCTTACAAAATTTGTAGAGGGGAGATCTGATGATTTAGCAGATGGCTAGTTACATAGTTGACCATTTACAACACCCAATTACAAAGCTGCACTTTTTCTACATCCAGCCCTTTCCCAATTCCTTTCTTGCAGGCGCTAGCCAGTTTAGGGGCCCCATTAAGAAAAGGTGGGCATCCAACCGAAGGAAATGTTGGGATTTCCCATTTACCTCATGTTCATTTTTTAATAAAAGTTATAGGAGCTCAATAGAATCTGTAGTAATTTTTAGAATAAATATTCTGGAGACATTACATTTTTCTTTGCAGGACTCTCGGTGCAGGCTAATTAAATTATTTTTTTTTTAAATGTGAACAAGATAGAGAAAACTTGCAGAGCCTCGTCTTTTGGAATTCTTTCAAGCATTTTTAAAAGCAGCGCTATGAACACAGTGTGTCGTCTTCTGTGCAGTTTACCTATTTATTGTGCATCTTGTATACTGCCTCAACTACTGGGGCAACTCCAGTATTCAGGTTGAAATAGAAATAACAGAAACAAATGAACAAACAAAAAAACCCAAGCAGTAATGCATACTCCATTTCAGGAAAAGATAATCAACTCAAACATACTTATAGCAATCCAAATAGATGATCAGAAAGCAGATCATCACACCAAGCCTGGACTGTTGTATGTGAAGCTCCATGTTGTAGTCCACGTGAGGTGATTTTTCTGCTCACATGCCTGCTCATGTTCCATTGGTCTTCGTATGTTTAGGTGGACTTGGAAGCAGAGGGAACGCTATATATGCCACTCTGTTACCACTGGTTCGTTACCATTTGAGTTCGTATAAAAGAAGCTCTGGCATTTTGTTAGGTACGTTAAAAGCTGTTGATGGGAACTGACCTAATAGGAGGGGGGTTAAGGATGCCAAGTCCCTTCTCCACTGATGAGGATTCCCCAGTTCTGACTGTGCCTCCTCCTTTGAATACCCAGCTCAGATATCAAGTCTACCATGGACCTCACCCCATTCCTAAGAGGTCTGTAAGGCGGCGTGCATAAGCGCACCAGTGTGCCTACCATCCCTGTCCTACTGTTCCCATTCATACTCATTTCTTATGTTTATACCAGAGGTGGGTTGCTCCTGGTTCTGTCCGGTTCTTTAGAATTTGTAGTAAAAGTGGCAGGAGGCTCCACCCACCTGCCTGGAAAGCATAATTGATGATCTCTGCATGCACAGAAGCTTCTGCACACGCGCAGAAGCACACGCGCTCCCATTGCAAATGGGTAGGAAAGGTAAGTAGAACCCACCCCTGGTTTATACTTATACCTGTTTATACTTATATGTTTATATATTATGTTTATACTTACACTTATTTTCTCATGCATGCTTGACAAACCAACAAACCAACAAACCAACCAACCAACCAACAAACAAACAAACAAATAGAAACTGACAGATTCTGGAGGAGAAATATACTCCTGCCTTGAATTTTCCATCTTTCTATCTTAAACTATCAGAATAGCCATGTAATTTAATTTTTTTTAAAAAAAAAATACCTATGTTTATTTTAACCAAGATATTAAATTGAGCTTAGCTTTCCCTCCATTAGCTGACTGGTATCCAACCCACAGCCATGGGAACCCTAAAAGCAAATGACTCATCTTTACATCTGTTTTCATAGTAACATGGGGCCAAAACAGGAGAGTTTCAGCTTCTGTTGTGGAAATCAATTCTACCATTACAAAGGAATAGGGGAGGATTGACTAGAACAGTACTTATCCTGGATTTTGTAATGCCATGGTTTCCTGCTTGAGAGCCTACTGTATAAGCAGGGTATATAATCATTTATCTTCAGGAGAGTATAAGAAATCTAACCAATAGTAAGAGAAAATGGCATTTATTTGCATCGTATGCAGGGAGTATATTTTGACCCAGCATCCAAGCAGCAGCCTGACCATCCAATTGTCAAGACAGATGGGGTCAGGAGACAGATGTCACAAGAATATTAGAACTCTACTTCATAGATTTGGTTTCAATAACAGGATCTTGAAAATCCAATCTCATTTTATACCATTTAAGCCCTCTGTCTTATACCAAAAGAAGTCAAGGCAAAGCAATCTTGATTTTCTTTCTTACACTTTCCTATTTTCTTGGGCTAAATTCATAATTCCTAACAGATTCTTCAAGGCCAGCTGCATAGTCTCTATGCCAATGACTTGACATAATCTGGAAATTCAGTCAAATGCCATCCTACACTGGAGTAGGTATTAGCTGCCATTTTTAATATTTATATATTTTTATAGCATGGTATAGAAGAGACTCCACTTGACTCCTAGTGTGCCCTGATGACACTGAATAATGTTTGCCCATTTCACTTACTCCTTAAGGTGTCATAGTCTCGTCTGAGGAACATCCCACAGAGAAGGAAGACCATTTAGCAAGTCTTAGGAGCAGAGGAATGGAAGTCTAGCACAAAGCCTGAAAAAGAATCTTTTGCCTAGAAGTCAGATCTAATTGGCCACAATGATCATTCAACTCAACAGCTGTAGTGCCAAATAAACAAGGGAGAATGTGTTAGTAACAAAGGCATATTTGAGAACACTTCAATATACCTGTAAACCTCTGAAACCAGTTCATATTTGATGAGCACCAGATGACCTTAGCCAGAAAAGGCTTTATTATTAGAGCCTGAGTGGCGTAGAAGATTAATGCCTCCTACTAAGGGCAGTACTTAACATCCAGCTGCCTGCAATTACTGCGAGTTCAATTCTCACCAGGCTCAA
>JANHZT010005437.1:44097-54721 GCA_032468215.1 Stegonotus admiraltiensis
ACACCCTGTGGACTTCAACTCCCAGAATTCCTAAGACTTCTGGGAGTTGATGTCCACGGGGTGTGAAAGAGCCCAGTTTGCCTACCACTGTCTTAAGAAAATGCTACATAAAACTCGTAGTTTTACTGTTTCCTTGGAATTAGAATTCTGCGTCTCTTTCCTTGAAGGTCATGAAACGTGTACGCACCGAACAGATTCAGATGGCTGTTTCCTGCTATGTCAAGCGCAGGCAGTATGTAGACTCAGAAGGTCCCTTGAAACAAGGGCTGCGCTTATGTCACACGGCTGAAGAAATGGCAGCTAATCTAACAGGTAGGCAAGAAAGAAACAGTGAACTTATTTTTATAGTACTACAAAATGTCTAGGCATTTACTTGGAATGGGACTGAACATAATGAATCCAAGTCAGCAGCATTCAGGTGGAGGGGGACTCAGAAAAGTCAAAATGGTAGCCATGAATGCATGATCAAAATCCCATCCTTTTTTACGTGCATTGCATGAGCAGTGCATTTAAGGAGTGCGATTTTTATTGCATGGTGACAAGTGCACTCTTGACTTATTTGATATCCTCTGCAAATGTCCGTGTAAGAAGGTATGTAGTTGAAATTATTTATTTATACATATTTTCATAACTGATTATAAATATAATAATTAAAAATTCATAATTAATTATAACAATTATTTGTTGTATTCCATCTTAATTATTTGTACAAATAACTCAAGACGGTGAATATATTCTTCTTATTTTTCCCTCCAACAACAATCCTGTGAGGTGGGTTGGGTCAGACCTGAGAGAGAATAACTAACCCAAACCTGCTAAACCATTTTTATGGCTAAAAGGTGGGACTAGAACTCACGGTATTCTGCTTTCCAGCCTTAACCACTAGACTAAACTGGTTCTTTAATTAATCAGTTAATATTTGCAAGGAAAACTTACTAAAGATTTTGAAATAAGAAAATATAATGAAGCATCTAGTTAATAACTGCTATTGCTGAATGTTTGAAAGTGATTCATTTGGGAACTGCATCTTTAAATTATTGTATATATTAAGATAAACTGCGCTTTTATTGATTTAGTTAATTAGTTGAATTAACCACTGAATTGGAACATTTATTTCATAAGGGAAATAAAATTATGGGAGGTTGTGTGATTTAGAAGTGGTTAATATGTTCTAAACATATGAGTTCATAGCATACTTAAAATCTTGGTGTGGTAATTCTGGGTTCTATGGATATGTTAAATTAATCTAAATAATGTAAGGATGTTATGTCATTTTTTGACAGTTCTATATGAAATAACTGCATTTTAAAACAAATAGCAATAAAGTGTGCAACTTGAAGTTATGATTGGGGGGATACCAGGGACCATACTTACATAAGCATGAATTAACTTTTTCCTTGAAATCTATGATGATCTACCTTTTCAGGTTACATTAGAGGAGAACATCTGTATGCAAACATTTTATGTGGTTTTTTTCCATGTATATGTTGGAGGCATTATTAGTGTATATAAGTGTGTGTGTATAAAAAACAGTAAAAGCAGCTTCATAGGAAAACAGGTGTATACACTGATCATTCTTGTTTGCGGTAATGCTGGAATACATATTAAATAACCTTAGCCACATATTCAGAGCTCATTATTTTTGTATAACTTGTATGAACCCACAGAAAATGAATGCAAGACCCTAATTAAATTAATAGAATTTAAATGATGTAGGATTTGCATGGCACAAGCTGATTAAAATATATTCCTAAAGTGTCTTTTTCCCATTTTTGAGAACTATTAGCCAACTTAACTGCAAAAGTTGCTTCTAGATTTCTTCTGATGGGACTTTTATGGGATGCTAACAGTGAAATTTAGGTTTCCAGCTTGACAGGAAATTAATTGTAGAGGTTCCACTATAAGCAGAATCTGTAGTGATGCTGAGCCACACATCTAGCCATCCTGAGGGGTTATTTGTAGACATACCAGTAATCTAGAAAACTACGTTGGTGGGGTAATAATCACAATGAGGCAAATCCAAACCAGTGCTTAGGAAGGAAAAGGTATTTTATGCCCATCTGACCCTCTCAGTTCTTTGCTTGTCCCGAAGGTGGAGAGGATTCGCTGAAGGAGATAGGCTTCCTAAAAATCAAAGATACCTTTTGATAGCAGGAACTCTGATATCAGAGTCTCTGTCTTTGCCTGAAATCCCTCATTTTTGCATCTATTCTCATACTACAGTACATCGTATAGAAATGCCTCAGTGGAATTTCAGAGGATGGGGAAGGTCTCTTTCCTTCATTCCTTTCACCCATGTTCTTTTTAAAATTGTGTAAGATAAGTTCACACAGTTAGTGATTCCCAAGCTTAATTTGGATTCTAGATTGTATAGATAGTTATATTCAAGGTAAAATTAGTACAAGTACAGTTCTTTGGATTTATGGTGGACATCTAAAAATGATAGTGGATTATTTGATTATTGAATAATCTCCACTTAATATAGGAATGGACCTAGCTGAAAGAAATAATGGATTCTGACATTTCACGTGTCATCAATTTTCTGTGATAGTAATCCCTGATAACAAGCTATGCTAAATACTGAAAGTTTTTTAAAAAAAATTGTGGCATGTATAGTTTAGTTACATGTGTGATTCTTTACCATGAAAAAAACCAAACTGGATAAATAGAAATATAGGCCATTATCTTCACAATCTTAACTTATTTGTAAACTTTATATACAGTCAAGAAGTATACCAAGCATTGTGGATTATTTTCACCCTTTCCATTTGTCCTCTAAAAATAATGGAAACTGATGTTTACTAGATTGTTTTAATAATGCAGAAGTTCTGTGTTTCAATATAAAAAAGCAGAAAGTTACATTGCAGCATTCAATGCCTTTGAAAGCCAACTGTCTTCATTTTTGTTTATTTTTTTTTTAGTACAATCTGAATCGGGTTGTACAAATGTGATTTCTGCTGCACCCTGCTTAGCAGAGCCCCAACAATATGAAGTACAGTTTGGGCGGTTGCGCAACTTTCTGACAGGTGGGTAAAATCCAGGTTGGAGCCATAGATTTGTTAAGTGAAAGGTTCCTGACGTTGTATGCCAGATTTAAGGGTCAAGCAGATTTCTCCAGCACTGCATGCATGATTTTGTCCTTTGTAGACAGTTGTATAGCTGTTGTATTAATGCATTTGCAAATGTTAACATTCTGGGTAGGGAATACTCAAAACAACAATGCAGAGAACAAGTCAGATCAACCAATCAGCAGGCAGGACACATATCTCTGCTTGAATGAGGAGGTGTTTGTGTTGGGCCTGTCTGCAGCCATTTGCAACCTACACTTACCCATCAACCCCTTTAGATATGCGGTAATGGCTACAGGCAGTTGCAGGCAACTCTAAACCAACCTTTAGTCATTAGGGCAAGACTATGATTTTTCAAAAGCCATCGGAATGTTAGTCCTTGCAATTTCCATTTCTAACTCTTATTTCTGCTCTGATGGCATGTTATTCTCTATCAAAGATGCTAGAATAAAGTAAAGAAGCTGAGTACCTTGTCTGATTGGAGTTCCATAGACAGAATGGCATTCTGCTACCAGAGCAATTCTTTTAAAGGGCCAGAGTGTAACTGGCTACTTGTCTGCCCACCCCTAATTCTGCCACAAATAGTGTTCCTATGTAAGTTTTAGAATTACCCTGTATTTCTTAATCAACAAAAAGTAATGTTGAGTATTCCCTGATTTGTTTTTAAAAAATGTAATCAAAAGGCTATCTGTAAATAGGGTGGGAGATGGCTTGCTTAATTTTCACTCTTAATATCTGCTGAGCACTCAGTGAGGAAAAATGACATTTCTTTCTCTTCGATGTTTAGATTCAGATTCCCAGCATAGCCAGGAAGTGATGCCTCTCCTGTACCCTCTCTTTGTCTACCTCCATCTCAACATGGTCCAAAATGGCCTAAAGAGCACAGTGGACAGTTTCTACAGTCGCTTCCATGGGATGTTCTTACAGAATGCCAGCCAGAAAGACATCATTGAACAGTTACAAACTACATTAACAATTCAAGACATCCTGTCCAATTTCAAGCTTCGGGCATTTCTGGACAATAAATACGTGATCCGCCTTCAGGAAGAGAGCTACAACTTCCTCCTCCGCTACCTCCAGAGTGATAATAACAGTGCTCTCTGCAAAGTCCTATCCTTGCATATTCATCTAGATGTGCAACCCACCAAGAGAGTGGACTACCAGCTCTATGCTAGTGGTGGCTCGTCACGCAGCGAGAGCAATGGCCTGGAACCTACTGATATGCCTGCTTCCATCCTACAGAATGAAGCAGCCTTGGATCTCCTGCAAGATAGCATTAAAAGAGTCAAAGATGGGCCACCATCCCTTACTACCATATGTTTCTATGCATTCTATAATACTGAGCAGTTGCTGAATACAGCAGCGATCTCGCCAAATAGCAAGCTGCTGGCTGCTGGTTTTGACAATTCCTGTGTAAAGCTGTGGAGCTTGCGGCCCAAGAAGCTGAAATCTGAGCCTCACTCAGTAGATGTTTCCCGAATCCACTTGGCCTGTGATATCTTGGATGAAGAGGTCCAGAGCATCTTGTTAACCTGATTTTTTTTTTAAATTGAATCATGGGTAGAATGTATTACACTTATGTTGAAATGCTTTATGTGAAAGATTTTCAAAATTGTCACGTTCTCACAAACCAAACCAAAAGCAAAATCTGCCTCGCTGATGCTTTCTTTCTACCTATTAGTCACATGGGTAGGCTGGACAGTGAGAAATGATAGGGAGCCAACAATAGTTTGCCTGGGAAAAAATTTAAGTTAAAACTGCCCGTTTTCCCACCTCTGATAATAGTAGAAGTGATCAAATACTTGTCCTCATTAAATTGCACACTTCATTAGCCAATTATGACTCCTTATGGTGGCAATTTCATTCTTCATTTGCACTTATGGTAATACACCTCAACTTTTCAAAGGCACAAATCAAGATGAGTTATAATATTTGAGTCAGAAAGGGAGAGTCAGAAAGTGCTTTAAATTATAATCTCAAATTTGCTCATTAGAAGGAAAGTTACTTATAGGTCGCATGTACCCCTGTATGAACTCATGAACTGAATGTTCAGAGCGATTTTGAAACAGAATTCAATAAGATGAATGATTAATCTAGCTACTATTTCTACCTCTACTGTATGTGGCATAACTGCCTAAATGCAGCATTGTTGCAATTGCCTAAAATAATTCCTCAAGTAGTCTTGTGCAACTAATGCCTAGAGCAGATTGGTCAATGATCAAATAAATGACTTCAGTTACAACAGAGGTCTCCCAACGTTTCTGGCTTTCTGGACCAGTGGGGGAAGAGGGAATGGTTCTGTATGAGTGGCTGGCAAACGCACATGTGTGCACAGTTCCATTTGTGCGAGCAGTGTGCACACACGCCTGCTGCTTGCTTAAATGGAACGCTCGCTGCTCCTGCAAGTGAGGATGTACATGCATGTGCTCGCTGCCCATTTCCACGGCCTGGTTGTAAATCTCTCAGCCCACTAGTGGGCCATGGCACACAGGTTGGGGACCCCTGACTTACAGTATAAATATGCTATATATAATTTTATCAATTTGTAATAGAATCGAGGGTGATGGCAAGAGTATCTTACTGAAAGTAAGGAAGGGTCTCTCAGTCTTCTGATTATAGCACAAGATTTGTATATTTTATTATTTTTTTCCTTAAAAACAATGGTACAGAATCTTTTGCACCATACAGTTTTCTGACTGTAAAAACAAATAATGCAAGCAAGACCCAGTTACATGTTATTATACATCCAGCTGTTAACATAATCCAAATAATATACTTGCAGAAGATGCAAAGCATCTGAATTCCTCTGGCTGTTGGTGTATATCTGCACAACAAGTTGTTATGGTTTAGTAAGATATGTACAGAATTCTTTTTGACCTGCCAGCAGTTTTAATATTCCAGCCATGGATCAGATATAGAAATATAGAATATAATAGAAATAGCAGTGCCTGTTTCCATCCCTCAGGTACATTTCAGATCGTACTTCTTAAGAGACAGTTGCTCTTTGAAATGACAGCTACTATATGGTGTCCCTTGGGACTCCATATCATTTTCAGTGCTTCTCAACACCTGCATGAAACTGGTAGAGAGGCCATCAAGGATTTGAAGCTGGGTTTAATCAGTATATTGTTGACACCCAGATCTACTTCTCTATAAAAACATTGGGTAATGAAATGATTCATGTAAATGCCTGCTTGCTATTAATGGTAGTTGAGGGCAATGATATTGGATTGATTAGTCTCTGAATGAGGTATTAATTCCATGGAAGCTATAGTTTTATAAAACTATAAAGCTTCCATTTAAAACTATAGTTTTATAGCTTCCATTTAAAACTAAATGTTGATGGGCCTATATTCTCCCAGAAAGAGAATCAGTAGAAACAGATGCATTCTCTATGCTGTCTTAGATTAAAATGATATCGGTGGTATACAAGCTAAAAATATTCAAGCTTGATTTCTCTTCATATGGCTGCTTTTGTATTTGATCCACAAACTTTAGTTAGTATAGGATTTGGCAGCCAAGTTGGTCTTTGAAAAGACCATTTTTTACCAGCGCTTGGGAGTGTTTCACTGACAGCCTATTTATTTTTGTTAGTTGTAACTGGTAAAAATGCTATTATTGCTTTGATAAGAACATTGAGAAAACAAAGCATAGAGAAAGTTCGTCTGAAGAAACTTCTTTTATTCTTTTTACAGGCTGAAGAGGATGATGATATAGGAACTGAAATGAAGTTATTAAGAGGGCACTCTGGACCAGTGTATAGCACAAGTTTTCTGTCAGACAGTTCAGGACTGCTGTCATGCTCTGAAGATACAACCATCAGATACTGGGATCTTGGATGTTTTACAAACACTGTCTTGTACCAAGGACATGCTTATCCGGTGTGGGACCTGGACATCAGCCCTTGCAGCTTGTACTTTGCTAGTGCTTCTCATGACCGTACAGCAAGACTCTGGTCATTTGATCGGACGTATCCCCTACGGATATACGCGGGCCATTTAGCAGATGTCGACTGCATCAAGTTTCATCCAAATTCTAACTACTTGGCAACAGGATCTACAGACAAAACAGTGCGGCTCTGGAGCACCCAGCAAGGAAACACAGTACGTCTGTTTACAGGTCACCGAGGTCCTGTCCTGTCCCTTGCCTTTTCTCCCAATGGTAAGTACTTGGCCTCAGCAGGTGAAGACCAGCGCTTAAAATTGTGGGACTTGGCATCTGGAACACTTTACAAAGAACTGCGGGGGCATACAGATAATATCACCAGCCTTACTTTTAGTCCGGATAGTAGTTTGATTGCTTCTGCATCAATGGACAACTCTGTTCGCGTTTGGGATATTCGAAACACTTACTGCAATGCTCCTGTAGATGGCTCTTCCAGCGAGCTAGTTGGAGTATATACTGGACAGATCAGTAATGTGCTGAGTGTACAGTTTATGGCCTGTAACCTTCTTTTAGTGACTGGAATTGCACAAGAGAATCAGGAACATTAGCCTTTTTGAAAATGGGACAGAAGATGTTATTGAAAATTAGAGTCTATTATAAACTGAGATTATATATAATTGACTGTGAATTTTTCCCTCTCCCTTTGTTAGACATCCAGAATGATGGAAGTACTGTATTTGAAAGTATCTTTTATTTTTGCAAAAATGATAGGAAGGGAGAGCAATAGAAGAATTTCACCGTAGTTCTACAGTAGTGCAAAGTTAGGAAGCAATGTAATAAAGTGAACAGCCCAGAATATTTTGATATAGGGGTAGTCCAAAACCTGGTCCAAACAAGTAAAATCATCACTGGAGCATTTGCACTTAAATATCCTGCATTGATGGGAACATCCTATCTATTTCTACTACTGACTTGTCCAAATAGCAATTATGTAGTACAGCTAACATCACCTTGGGTAGAAAAATATATTCTGTTCTGAGGATGTTCCCAAATATATAACATTTCAATAATGTTTAAAGTAACACCAAAGGGCAGTTTCCCAACTCATTAGCATAAAATATATGAGATTAAATCTAAATAATAATAAAAAAATCTTCCCTTCCATGGGATCTCTTTAATTCAAGAAAGAGAACTGGGTGAGTGAAGAGGAAGGAAAGACTATTTCCCACTGCAATCTCTATGATTTCCCAACCTTCTGCAGTTGATTTTCAAGAAAGTAGAAGGGAATTAAAGGAGAAAGAGTGTTGCCATTGTATTTTTTTAAAAAAATATATGTGGCAGTTGTTGTCACTACTAAATATATAAAGTGGTTTTAATTCTTTATATGGACCATAACATTTGCAGCTATTCCTAGATCAGAAATTTGGGGTTTTCCTGGATCTGTTTGCACTGTGATGATGACATAAAAATACTAGATTAATTGATGAAATAATAATTAGCTGTGGAAGGAACCAGCAAAACATGGCTGAATTTGTTGTAGCACATTTCAACTCCATGTAGAAAGACAATTCCGCTCCTCAGAAACATTATCTGCAGACCATATGAACAAAGATATCCAGGGAATGGAAACTAGTATCATTACATCATTAATTAATAGAAGCTTTGTCAATATCTAATGTTTTTCACTGAAATAAACATTTCTGTAAGTTTTCATATACAAGTGTCAGCATGCAAAATGGAGTGTGAGATGGGAACAGCAACTTTTAATTTCTTCATTCTAAGAGAAGATCAAATATTTCTGCTTTCGAAAAAAAGATTTTGTATTTTTTTTAATTAAAATGTTTAGTTTAAAGAGAAAAGTTTGGCATCTCTGTATGGAATTCAGATTTTATGAAGTAGATAAATCTAACTTTGTCACATGGGTAAGAATCTTTTTGTATCTTGTCCATGTAGGTCTAACAAATATACAAAAATCATCTCTTCAGAGTTCTGTACCATTTTGCAAATTGTTTTTTTAAAACTGAAAACATTTTTGTATACAACTTTCCCTAACATAACTTTTTACACATCTTGTATGCATCATTTCCCCAAATATATTGATTTTTGTACATGTCTTTTTCAGCCAAAAATACTTTAAGCCAGATGTTTGCAGGCTCTGAATTTTATGTCTGTTCACATTGTGGACTCTATGTTGATGGATCGCATAATTTTGCTTGAAATAAAATCCATGACAGGTTTCTTACCCAGATATATGTTACAAGCGCTATTCATGTTTTATGCACTTAATTTATAAATTTTGCAAAGAAGTGGAGGCTGAAGAAAGCAGATTTTAAACAAAGCTAACATACAACATGTTTTAAATTTCTGATTGCTATTTTAAAATGCAACAAAATGAGCAACCATTTCTTATCAACTTTAATAAAAGTATACAAAAGTTTCTGATGCTTAAAAAAACCAATGCAATATAAATAGTTATAGCCAGGAAGCAAATCTAATTCAGGGTTTCTTTCCGTAATATATGAAAGTTTATTCCCTCTGCAGTCCTCAAAACCTACTCAATGTTGTACAATTGAGATATTCCAGGGCAGATTTTGGAGGGCTCACAGAATTGCAGAGAAAAATAGAGGAATTCTGCTACACAAGCAAAAGTACATTTGCACAATGTTGGGTGTTGTTTTTATGTTTCTTTAAGATGGAATGCTCAACTTTTGAGGAGAAAAGTGTTATAATAGAGACTGTAGTTTGAAAGAGAAAAGGAGCTGTGACAAAGGACACTAAGCTTCATTACATTTAAATCAGACAATTCATGCATTTGATTATTTTCTACTTCCATCACTTTAAAATTCAGTTCAGTAGCAATTTTTGAAGGGGCATGAATTACATATCTAAAAATAGTCACCACAATATGCACAGTAAATTAACACAACATTAAACAAATATGGACCAAAAGAAAGAGACAACAGGTCCTGTTAGGTGCCAAAGCCTGTTGAAAAAATGTCTTCTAAAATGGCAGATATTGTATGGTGGTGCCAGGACTTTTCTTGAGGAAGTATGTTCCACAGTGTGGGAGCCTCCATTCTGATCCATGCCCCTCTTACCTCTTGCAAGGATGAGACTAGTTGATTCTAGCTGTCCATACAGGATGGGCACACACACACACAAAATTAGAATGGCAGCAAAATTCTTTTACAGAGCTTGGATTATTGAGATTAGGCTATGATTCCAAAAAACAACAAAAACCCACAAACAGTAAGAGTATGCCACAGACAGCAAGAATTAAGCTGCATTGATCTAAAATAGCACAATTATTTAAATGCACAGGCTTATATTGTTAAAGAGCTGAGTTGAATCATAATAAATACTTCATGAACAGAAAGTCTTGTACATTTTGTGTTTTGGAGCTGGCTAATACAGATACTGTCTTATACAATAAGCTGAGCACTAAAATCAAATTGTTATCAAATGCTATATAGATCATATACCTTATAAAAAAGATAAAGGTTCCCCTCACATATATGCTAGTCATGCACACCTCTCTCTCTCTCTGTGTATATGTATGTATGTATGTATATATTGATAAGTATATACCAATGGGGGTTTCAAATTTTTTTACTACCGGTTCTGTGGGTGTGGCTTGGTGGGTGTGGCATGGCTTGGTGGGCATGGCAGGG
>JANHZT010005438.1:0-12643 GCA_032468215.1 Stegonotus admiraltiensis
TCCAATAAGTTAACAATTTGTCTTACATTATATTTCATTTGTCTCCCTTTTATAAACCCTGATTGATCAGTGTGAACTATTTGTTGCATAACTGACATTAATCTATTCGCTAATATCTTAGCAAAAAATTTATAATCAGTGTTCAGCAGTGAAATTCAGTGAAATACTATGTATTTTGTACTATGTCCAGGGCACATAGCGTGCCTTTTAGTACCAGTTGCTGGGGGGGTGGGAGTGTTGGAGGTGACGATCCCCTCCCACTTTTGTGGAGCCCAGAAGAACCTCTCTGGCCCCATTGGGGGCAAAATGCTTGGGCGGGAGGCTGCTACAAATGCATTATGGAAGCTCTCCTCATTGTGACTCCTTTTCAACTGCACTGCAAGTAAACCAGCTGCTTCTCTGAGCTGGCTCCAGGCCCAGGAAAGCAGCCGTTGAAAGCTATGAGATTCTTGGCAGAAAGCAGGTACACCAGGTGCTAGTAACTCCTCAAGGTGTGTGCTGTGCACCTGAAACCTTCTTGTGGGCATATATTACAGTCTGGGGGATTTTTTGAAGACAGAAATAGACAGATCAAGTTTCTTCATTTTGAGAGGATGCCAGGACAGAAATAATGCATGAGGCTGGAACATTTTTGAAATTCTTTGTGTGGCTTCCTTTGTGACAGTTTATAAAAGCAGTCCCTGTTTTGACAGGTCATGGGGAGGAAATTTCAGTTACCAATACATAGCAATGCTTCCAAAGCTATTTTTAAAAAATCTGGACAGAATTTCTTGTCAGTGACAACAAGTTGCACCATAGGGTGTATTTATTTGGTCAGGGTTTCAGCCAGGCACGTTAATTCATGTCAAGTCAGGAAACAAACACCAGAAGAACTACCTGTTGTAGTACAGTGTCTGTGTGTGTGTGTGTGTGCATGTGCATGCTTGTTATTTGGAAAGCACTCATCTCACTCAGAGTGACTCTGGGCAGTGTGCATTTAAACCAACCCCCCCCCCATATGAATGATATATCCCATCGAGAGGCACTTAAAGTCAGACCGGGGAGGGAGGGCCTGCCAGGCTCCAGTCAACCCAGCCACTCTGTGAACCCCAAGCAAGTGGGCAGAGCCGGCTCTTCCAACCCTTCCAGAAGGCCTCACTTCCGGGGCCAGAAGCCTTTCTTCCTGGACTCTGCTGGTCGGAATATGTAGTAGAGTAAGAGAATCTTCAATGCCTGATATAGTTTCCCTCTTTCCCTTATACTAAAAGAGGCTCATGGTCAGGCTGTCTTGAGGGTTTTATTCTCATCCTCTTCTTCAGGTGTGAATTAGGGTTTATTTAATCAGTTTTGCATTTTCTCTTCACAGTCATCATCTCCAGACTCTTTAATGCTCTGTGATGAGTAGAGTTTAGCCTACAGTATTTTTTTTCCTAAAGTTTTTCACCTGCAGTACAGGTAGTCCTCGACTTACAACCCCAATTGAGCCCAAAATGTCTGTTACTAAGCAAGGCAGTTGTTAAGTGAGCTTTGCCCCATTTTATGACATTTTCTGCCACAGTTGTTTAGTGAATCATGCAAATCTGGCTTCCGCCATTGACTTGTTCTTGTGGGAAGCTGTCTAGGAAGGTTACAGATGGGGATCACATGACCCCAAGACTGCCATAAACAATGCCAGTTGCAGGTGCCATTTGATCACATGACCATGAGGCTGCAATGGTCATAAGTGTGGAAAACAAGATCACTTTTTTCAGTGCCAATATAACTTTGAACGGTCACTAAATAAATGGTTGTAATTTGAGGACTAAATGTAAAAACTTGTTTCTATGGATGTATCTCTCTCCTCTTGGAATGACCCTGTAGATGAGGGGTCGGTTTGTGGCCATATTTAGAACATGAGTGTGATAGAGGCACACTCTCAACTTTGCTGTCACAAAACAGCTACTATAAGGGGGCATGGCCAGTCACCTGGCACCCATTGATTAAAAGACTGTAATTTTGTTTTTGCTTCCTTTTTTCTCATTGTACACCACCCTGAGTCCTGTTGGAGAATGGCGGTATAAAAATTAAATTAAATAAACAAACAAACAAACAAACAAATAAATAAATAAATAAATAAATAAATAAAAGACAAACATATCAGTGAAAGTCTCCACTCCTCCAGGGGGTTCTTTGTGGGGCCTAAATTTCTGTAAATATTAGTAACCATTTACTGTACTTGGAGCATACCAGTCTCCTTGATAAGTTACTAGGTGTATGTTAAAAGGGTGAAAAAAGGCCAGGTTAGAAGGGAGGAGCAGAAGGGGGCAGTAATGAGCAACCTTCCATATATTATTCCATATCAAAGACATTTCTTTGATTATTGGAATAAACAAAGGCAGAGTATACATTGGACTATAAAATAAAATAGCATCTATTTTGTGAGAATGCTTACAGTGTGCTCCCTAAATTCCACTCACTGTGGCCCTCAACAATTTCCCTGCTCTGGCTTCTCACTTCAGTGTAGCACACATCCTGTGAGCCTCTAGAGCAGTGTTTGTCAACCTTGGCAATTTGAAGATGTATGGACTTCAACTCCCAGAATTCTCCACCCAGCAAATTGCTCAGAAAGCTGACTACAGAATTCTGAGAGTTGGGAGTCCTCACCTCTTCAAGTTGGCACGGTTGAGAAACACTACTCTAGAGTTTATTCCCAGTAGCTCCAACCAAATGTTTAAATGGTTGAATAAGATGATAACCTCTGGGATCTTGGAGGAATTTTGACAACCTTCAGAGTGGCAAATTTTAGAAGGTGGACTTATTGCTGAGAATTCTGGCAGTTGGTCATCCTGGGAAGCTGAACCTTGTCCCTGGAACTTGTCGTAGTTGACAAGCAGTTCTCTAAACCTGGATTTCGCCTTCCAGTGTGGGCAGTGCTGCCACTAAATGTTTTCTTTACAGGGCTTCAGGACAGCTCTATGCCCACCATTCAATTTGGCATTTAATCATTGTAGCCATATGGAGTCCTAATCATATGAGTGTTGGGTGCTTTAATGTATTTGCCATGCCTCATTTTTAACATAAACGTCCCAGAGAGTTTTAAGGAAAAGCGGTATGAAAACAACAAAAATAATAATGATCACCATCACCTTTTTCTATCACTCTTTTTCTACCTGATTTGTCTTTTTTCCAGAACAAAAGAGAATTTTCTGATCACAGCCAGCCAAGATCGCACAATCAAAGTGTGGCTTCTTCCTAAATTTCCTACTATCAATGAAAAAGAGAACCAGATCGTGGTGATACAAGCCACAAAAACAGAAGTGGCACATGATAAGGTAATGCATTAAGAAGATCTGAAAAGCTGGGGATTGGATACGGATGCTGGGGGAGGTGGTGTGTGTGTGTCAAGTCAGACTGGACTCTAGCCACTGCCTGGACAAGTCCCTGCAGGTTTTTGGCCACATTTCTGCCATGATTTGATATTGCCTCCTTCCTCAGGCTGAGAGATATTGACTGGTCCAAGGTCATTCATCTGGCTTTGTGCCTAAGGCAGGACTAGAACTCAACACCAAACTGCCTCTCCGATGCAGATGCCAATTACAAAAGCAAATGCCGATTACAAAAGCACATAGAGTGGGTTGGATAGACATTTCTGTGCTCTGCAGAATCCAGTCAGAGAGCCTCACCAAAGGCAACCTGTGGGTTCCCTGGAAGTTTCTGGATCTGCAGAATGTCATGTTCAGGATGAGCAATGAACAGATCTCCATATATAGATCATTCTATGTTTAATTTCCTGACCATAATCAAGATATGGGTAATATCTTGTCAATACCTGTCACCTCTACCCTTTTCCACCTGAATCCTCCCGTCCTTTTCCAATCACTAATTTTAAGGCAGTATTATGTGTGCATGCATTTTAACTCTGGTTGTGCTTGGTTTCAGACCAGAATTTCTGTATTTTGGCATTAAATATTCTGTATTTTTTTAACAAAAGTAAATTTGTGGATGAAATAAGGACATCATCCCTATGGTTTAAGAGTAGGAGGTGGAATTTCAAACTTTTTTAAAAACTGGTGGGAATAAACCTTGATAACATGCTTACCACAGTTACATTCCTAAAATGAACAGCAGGAGCTGGAGGCAGCTGAACCCATAACATCCTTTGGTTTGTGGTTTAGAAACTAGATTAGATTAACTCAGCCAAAATGTGGTTACCATGCAGATCACACTAGGCCAGAAAGTGGATTTTAAAAAGCTAAAAGGAAAAAGGAAAGTGTTTTTAACCAATTTGCTTTTTCATATGGATAGCCAAAAATACTGATTTTGGAATGGCTATTTAAAAGTTTAGATAGTTGTTTTATTGCTTTCCTATAACAATCCCTCAAGCTTTATTGTCGTATCAAATCAGAAATATGATGTTATAAGTAGTCTGTAACTTACACACACACAGACACAGAGAGAAAGAGAGAGAGATGCACATCTATTAAGTATCCTGACTAGATTCATAATCAAAGAAAAGCAATCTATGTCTTGGCTGTATGTTATTTATTTATTAATTATTATTAGATTTCCCCCCTGCTTTTATTACCTTTTCACGCAACAGTGACCCTGTGAGGTGAGTTGAGCTGAGAGAGAGTGACTGGCCCAGAGTCACCCAGTCACCTTTCATGTCTAAGAACTTGCAGTTTCCCACTTCTAGCCTGGTGCCTTAACCACTAGGTCAAATAAATGAAATAATTGCAGATTTCATAAACTAGACTTGAAGTGATGTGAAACCAGGGGTGAAATCCAGCAGGTTCTAACAGGTTCTGTAGAACCGGTAGCGGAAATTTTGAGAAGTTCAGAGAACTGGCAAAATCACCTCTGTCTTGCCCCAGAGAGGGGTGGGAATGGAAATTTTGCAGTATCCTTCCCCCAGGAGGAGAGGGAATGGAGATTTTGCAGTATCCATCCCCTGGAGTGGAGTGGGAATAGAAATTTTGCAATGTCCTTCACCTGCCATGCCCACCAAGCCACACCCACAGAACCAGTAGGGAAAAATTTTGGATTTCACCCCTGTGTGAAACACACCTACCTGAGAGGAGCTTGACCTGTCGAGGTTCCGGGAATCTTCCATGCTGCAGGGCAGAATGTAGCAATCTGCGCCATAATAAATGGTCCTATAACTTGCAGGTACACCACTGTTCTCTCTTCATTTTTAGGATGTTAATAGTGTGGCAGTGTCTCCAAATGACAAGCTAGTCGCCACAGGTTCCCAGGACAAGACAGCCAAGCTGTGGAACTGTGAAAATTGTGAGCTACTTGGAATCTTCTCTGGACACAAACGCGGCATCTGGTGTGTGCAGTTTTCCCCAGTAGACCAGGTCTTGGCCACCTCTTCAGCAGACGGGACTGTGAAAATCTGGGATCTACAGGACTTTAGCTGTCTGAAGGTATTGTTGTGGAGAAAAAACTTAGCAGCTTACATTAATGCATTTCCATCTAGTAGAGAAATAAAAATTGTAGGGTGGGTAGAATAATCTACAAGAAGTTAAAAACTCTTTCTCTGAGGGAAGCTGGAATTTATCTATTATAGGAGCAAGCAAGGAAAAAAATACTCTGCATATTGAATTGAAAATTATGGAAGGCTAAATAGTTCCCTTCATTATTGAATAAGACTAAATGTTTCAAAAGCATCTGAAGAAAGCATCACTTTTATTAAATAGTTGTGTCTTATAAATAACAAGCAGAAGTAGACATTTTCAAAGAAAAAAATAGGACTAGAAAACTGTTCTAACTTGGCATTGCAGGTCATTAAACATGATATCAAATAGTGGGCACATGATCACGGGACACTGTGATAGTTGCAAGTGCAAGGACTGGACATAAAGTTACTTTTTCAGTGCTAGCATAACTTTGAAAGGTTGCTAAACAGGGCAGTTGTTAAGCAAAGTCCTATGGTTCTTAGCTTTTCTTTGATTGGAATAATAGATTTTGTTTTGCATGGAAGCAAATGAGTATTTTTACACATTTCTTACCGTTTCTCTGACCTATGCAGCTATTTATGTGCCTGAAGGAATTAGAGTGTCCTCAATATCATGCTCATCTCTCATCTTTCCTTCCTCATCAGACTTTCGAAGGTCATGATGCCTCTGTATTGAAGGTCATCTTTGTGAGCGAAGGAGGACAGGTGCTTAGCAGGTACGGCCACCAGAGAAAGGGATTGTTTGCTGAGGCTGATGTGGCAGAACTTCAACATCTCCAAGCAGGGCTAGTAAAACACTGGCCTGGAGAGCTGGTGCTGGCCAGGGTGCTTAATCTGTGTTGTCAAAGGTATTTGAAATGTTATCTTTCGGTGAAGATAGGCAAAAGATTTCTTCATGTCTTGGCTGGTTAAAAAATTTTTTAAGTTCCTTATTCCACCAGGCACAGGAATCTTATTCCCTGTTTCTGCCCCTGTTTAAACATAGCTGTTGAAAAGAAGCAGCATTCTAAACTCTTATTTGTAGAACAAGTCAAAGTCAGATAAACAGAAGAATGGCACGTAGTTCCCAAACCATGTTATTTGGGAACAAGGTTTCCCATGGTTTCTTATGTGTCCTGACTGTGCAAGCAGTTTCACTTCTGGCAGGACTTCCCGAAAACAGCTTTCTAGTGCAGAGATGCAGGCCTGATCCACATCCCCAACTAAGATAAAGTGGGATCAATGATCAGCACAAAGGTCCCTCTCCTCTGGTGCCTCCATTCAGACATCCCAGTTAGCACATGGGATAAAACAGGCTGGGTGGCTAAGGGTCGGGCTTCCCTCTGGCTCATTATTGGGTAATGAGGTTTTGCAATGTTTTCTGAGGAAAAGGAAAGGAAATTTGCTGGTCACAAGATTAGAATGGATTTTTGTTTCCTCTTTGGTTGATTCTGTTCCAATTTATCTTTACTGTACTGAGTTTGGATTCCCACTTACGAGTCCTCCTTTCCTGGACATACTTTTTGGGTGAAGTGGGGAGAAACCACCCCTCATCCAAAATCAGTGTCTGGCCTCAAATTCCCACATTGCCTGTCCACCTCTCTTCTACAAGGAAGAACATTACCAACAAATTCTCAGCAATGAGAGATTTCATGGCCTTGGCCTGGCTTCCTCACTGCTCCTCTTAGAA
This sequence comes from Stegonotus admiraltiensis, assembly GCA_032468215.1. Lineage (NCBI taxonomy): Eukaryota > Metazoa > Chordata > Lepidosauria > Squamata > Colubridae > Stegonotus > Stegonotus admiraltiensis. The sequence goes on from JANHZT010005438.1 coordinate 7,089, forward strand.
GAATTATTTGTAGATAGTTTTACTTCTGTTTGGTTTTTTTCCTCTTCTGACTTTGCTGGGTTTTCCCCACATTATTTTAATTCTGACAAGTAAACTATTTTGAGTGAATTTTCCTTTCCAAAGATGGGTGCTGATGCCAACTTATAAATGCCACAAGCTTAACCCCAGGTCATTCTTAATTCTTGCTTCTCTTTCCCCAAGTGGTGCTGATGGTCTCCTGAAGCTCTGGACAATCAAAAACAATGAGTGTGTGAAGACCTTAGATGCTCACGACAACAAAGTATGGGCCTTGCATGCTAACAAGAAGGATGATACCGTGGTGACCGGCTCCACAGATTCACGGGTCTTATTGTGGAAGGTAGAACCTGCAAAGTTGGCTGATCTTAAGTTCCCAATTCTAGCCTGGCTTATGTGCTTTACCTTCTTTTTTTTCTTATTTTTGATTTTTATCATTCTCCTTATTAGGCTTCCCTAGGACTAAGTATTCTTCACAAAAAGCTAAAGGATCCTGTCACAGTATTGATTCAATCTGTAATAAAGGGCTGCCATTTCTCAACGACATTGGTCAATGCTACTTGTTCATTTCTTCATGGAGCCAAGCCCATCAGTTTATCAATCTGTGCCATTGATTTAAAATTTGGAAACTGAAGTCATCCCGGAATTCCTCATTTCCCCACAAACATAGAGCTACGACTGAACATACCTTGTTGTGATACCTGTTAACTTGGTTGAGGTTAATGGAAGGCCAGAGAAAAAGATTGGTTGATCTTAGGACCTGGGAAGTTTCACATGAATATAGATGGAACCTCAAATAATCTGGTCCTATACAAAATAGAGCCAGAATCTTAAATTGAAACAAACAAGTACTAGAGCAACTGATACAAATTTGGTGTGATATACTCAGTGTTTTATTTCCAAAAGCATTCTGCACAGCTGAACTTTTGAAAGCCCCTTTGAAAGAGCTTTTCAGTGTTATTGTATGAATACAACCAAATGCAAGCAAATCTGCTTCTTGCAGATATAGCAATAGTACCTAGACTTATATACCACCCAATAGTGCTTTACACCACTCTCTGGGCCATTTACAATGTTAGCATGTTTCTCCCAACAATCTGGGTGCTCGTTTTACCAACCTCAGAAGGATGGAAGGCTGAGTCAACCTTGAGCTGGTCAGGATTGAATTCCTGGCTGTGGGCAGAGTCAGCCTGAAATATGCATTCTAACCACTGCTCCACCAGGGCTCTTACATGGCCACATTTTGCAAACCAGCATTCTCTGCTGGGTGTTACTATTGGTTACTTAGCTTGCTGCTTCTTTTGTGCAAAGCGCTGCAGTTTAGAAGTCACCCCATTTACCTTCCTGATTCTTCAGGGGAGGAATCCACCTAGAGACCCCATCTCATCTAGATCAGCAGTAGAGAGGACAAAAGCACACCTGTGTTTTTTAGGATAGCTCCTGAATTTCAGTATTTTAAATTGACTTTTTCCCCAAATGTACTTTGTCCAGCTATTTTTTTTATTTTTTTGCTTTTCTATAGTTCATTAAATACAGGTAAAGGATTGAATGTAATAACATTTTGTAAGAGAATATATATACAATGCTTTCTTGGCTGAGTCTTTTTTAATCTTAATTTTAAAAATCTATGAATTAATTTTGCAAGCTGTCACAAATTTGGTAAGTTTCCCATATTGTGTGTACCTAAAAGAGTCTTAGATCTGCCCTTCTTCAATAGTGCTGTGTTCGCTTGGATTGCAGATTACCAGAGAGCATTCCAGCTTCTAAATTTAATATAAATACGGTTCTTACCAAGAAGAATCTTGGCAGTTGAGATAGCAGTCAGCATTTTTATTTTGGTATTGCATCTCTTCAGACTGATAGAAGGCATTCGGTACTTGGGATTGGCTGGAACTCTTCCAAGGGGTTTATGGATGAATTGTTGCTTTATAGCAGTTTCATTTAAAAACAAGACAGTCTGCTAAGCCCTTCCACTTAATGAAGCTGCTTCATCAACTGTAGCCTACTATTTTTGCTTTATAAGAGAGAGAAATTTTGTAGCATGAATTCATCGGGAAGATTGCTCTGTATTTGTGGTGCATCTCCCATCTTTTAGAATACTTAGGATGGATCTTCTCATTCCAGGAGTGACTAATAGATTGTTTTGCGCTCTTTGTGTAATAGCTTACTTGAAAGGCTCGTTTTCATGTAGGTGCCAAGATAGCAACTGTAACAGCAACTAAAATTCAGTTGTTAATCCTCCAAGACTCCTCCAGGGAGGGATCCCATCCAAGTAAATCCTAAAGTCCAGTGGGCTGCTCTGAACTTCCTCCTATTTAGTTCCACCATTCCCTCTTTCCTAAGCTTTCATACTTAGGACTCCTCAACTTTAGAAAGAGTCAAGAGCCACTGAGAGGATTTGAGACCATCTTTTCTTCCTGATCAGAGCTTTGTCTCCAATTTCAGAGGAGGAAAGAGAAATAGACTTTAGTCTGAGTCAGAACTTTTAACACTGCAAAGGAAATGTTGAACTTGATATGCAGATGCGCAAAATTTTCAAATCTGCTAGCAACTTTTATTGGTGTCTTTCTATGGTTATACTATAGATGTACTTCTACCAATAGAAGAATGGAAATTTGGCCCTCCAGTCTAGTAGCACAAGAATAAGCCCTCAGAAACAGAGTGAGACTTATTGTAGTAGTATATTATGGGAAGACTCATTGTAATTATCAATATAGCTTGGAGACAACCAGGGGGTATCATGTAGACCAAGCTGCCTAAACATCAATCACTATAGGAAAAATATTAAAAGGCATAACTTAAGGTACATCATGACATAATTAATTAGATACATTTTAATAGCTATGTAATGAATTGGATTATAACCTACCAGGAGATCTCCTGAATGGTAGGTAGTCTGTAATTTTTAAAAATTAAATAATAAATTCAGTAAAAATTGAACTTTTTCATATAAAACATATCCATATCATTGAGCATGTTTCAGTCAGTCAATATAGTCTTGGATTACTTAGTTAATTTTAAAAAGAGGAATTTTCATATTTCAACCTCAAATCTGAAGCCAGGTATTGGAGCATAAGTGGTTGATTAAATTTTGTCTTCCGAGGCTGCTGAAGAGAAAGTGAGGATTGACAGACATTTTCTCCTCTGGTTTTGTACGTGCTTGAATCCAATTCCAAATTAGTTATATGTAAAAGAGTCAATGCAGCCTAATTACATCTCGTTTTAGAGCATTCCAGAGATGAATGGAGAAATTCAAGATCAAATAGCCTTCCAAGAGAGGCAGGAAGAATCAATGTTCCACCAAGGAAATTATGAAACAAATTTAGCGATACTCCGATTGTTTTCAGTCCTCCCTAATGGGATAACTTAGGCAATAGCCAAACGACTCAAATCACTATCTTAAATTTGTCCAGTAAAAATTGTACTTGTGTTACTTTCTGCAAGCAGCAAGAAGAACAGTGATTAAGAGAAGCTGCTGTCTTTCCAGCTCTTAACCTTCTGCAGAGTAGAATCCTGAAGGGGAAAAGTGTTCAAACACCAGCCCCACCTGACGCTCTGGGGCTGCCAGAGACCCACTGTCCAAAGTTCCTGGAAAGTGATGCTTACTGGTGCCATTGCCGCTGATGGAGGGGGAAAGCGGGGTCTGTTGGACAGGTCTATGGCCTGTTGCTTTCCTTTCAAAGCCATCCAAAGATTTTAAAACATAAAATCACTTCCAATATGTTCTAAAAGGTTCCTAAAGGTTCCTATATAATGTTACTCTGGACTCAGCATAATCGGTATTATTGACAAATTAATGTGGTTGCACCTTTTCATGGCTACGTGCCCAACAGTTTGAAACCATATTGTGTTCTATGCATGGCTGTTGCTTTGGTTCCAAACAGCTGGCAGGGTCTCATGTGGTTGAAAGGTTTTATTCTCTTCTGAAGCACCAACCGCTCCATCTGGCGATTTTTCTATTTGTGTTTCATGTCTCTGTCTGTTAAAAGGATGTCACTCTGACAGAACTTGAAGAAGAGCAAGCAAAGCAAGAGGAGCAGATCCTGAAGTGAGTGTCCCCAAGCAGCATTTCAGCGTGTTTTCATCTGGCGTCTTCTAGTCGTTTAGGCAAGAGGCGCCATCACCTCCGGCCGGCATGGCAGGGTTTGCTTTTCTCATTGACTCCATATAGTCATATATTTGCATATAGTTAGCATTCTGAATGGATATCTGTGCTTTGCTTTTAGGTATTTTGGAAAAGTGTAATTGTGCAAAGAGAAGTCTCTAAATTTGTTTTGGGAATCTGCCATGTGTTGTGTATATTTATTTTGAATGTGATTGTTTAGATAAAAATCAACTTTCCAAATCACATGTAATTGGTGGCATCTAATTACTTTTTAATACATTGCTTAATTAACTGCAATAGATATAGTGTACAAGGCGCAGGCTTGCAAATAAGGTTATGAAAAGTATGAATTTGCATAAAATGTCTAATTCATTTGCCTGCTATGAAGGAATGCTATACTTGGACTAGGGAGCTTCAGCTTAAAAAACACTTGAACAATTTTTATGTATGACAGCTTCTCAGCAATTCTTCTACCCAGGCAAGTGGCTACCTGAAAGGGTTATATAATTAATACTGACTGGGGTCTCAGTCCCGTTCACCCAGTGTGGCCACCTCCATAATTCCCAGCTAATGCATCAAGAATAGTCCCGGCACAATTGGATTGTGGAAAAGATGGACTAGATGCTTCAGGGCAGGATGAAAAGCTACCAGCCCAAACAAAGTAGAAAGCACATACTTAGGAATTTTAAATTAAGGAGTTTGTTTTCAGAAGTGGAACCAGGTCTTACAGCAGAGCAACACTCTTTGTGATCTTTGCTGTTATGAACATTTTGGGAAATCCTTGCTAAATTGCCCAGTGCCTTTTAATTACCTTGTGCTCACCTTTGCTGAATTACTATTAGAAAGGGAGCCATCCCCTACCTGTTGGGCTGGCAGAAGGGCATCATCTCTTGCTGCCACCTGTCTCCATATTGCTGGCTTTGGTCGGTCAGTCAGTGGCTGTATGAATGTGTTTCCATGGGCTACTTTGTGTTTCAGTCAGACAAACTTTCAAGTCGTGGTAAAAGCTAAATGACGAACACAACAGAGGAATAGGGGTAGAAAAAACTCCCCCTGTGAATCTAAGAATCTCAGCTGCCTTGGGTGGATTTGCTGCTTTCAGTTTATCCCAGCCCCCATTTGCTTCTCCCTGTCTTCCAGAGAGCAGGAGCTGGCTAATCTGCTGCACAAGAAGCAGTTCCTGAAGGCTCTGGGCTTGGCGCTCTCCCTGGACCGGCCTCATACAGTGCTGACCGTCATCAAGGGTGAGACCTTGTTTCAGAGGAAGCCCGAGAGGCTTTCCCTTTCCTCTGGCTTCAGACTTCCAGCAGACCTCCCCCCCCCCGCCCCGAGTCCCACTCAGTGGCCTGACGTTGCACATCCCATCTAAGGAGGTCTCATCAGCCTCCATAGCAGTGTTTCTCAACCTTGGAAGCTTGAAGATGGGTGGACTTCA
>JANHZT010005439.1:0-14973 GCA_032468215.1 Stegonotus admiraltiensis
CCAAATACTCTGTTCAAAGAAAATACATTGTATGTTTGTATGTGTTTTTGTCTAAAAAATAAAAAAAAACTTTTTATTAAAAAAAACAAAAAAGGTAGGTGTGTCTTATACTCTGGTGCATCTTATACGGTATGCTATATGATTCCAATATTCAGAATCATAAAGTATGTTGGCTGCTGCATTTTGGACTAATTGTAATTTCCACCTAGTCTTTAGCCCCAAGAACAGTGCATAATAGGAGGCCAACTGGGTGGTGATGAGGGTACGAGTTACTTTAGCCAGATCCATCTGCCCTAGGCAGGATTGCAAATAATTAATCAAAGCTGTATGTAGGCTCCTGTGGCCATGGCTTACTGTTTCAACAACAGACATGATTCAGAAGGATCCCCAAGTTCTCTGATGGGAAATGCTTGCCTGTCAAGGAACAATTATAGTGGTGACCGATTCCCATTATATCGAAACCCATTCCAATTTATTAGAGTTGAGTTTTCAGCTAGACTCTGGCAATCTCCAAGTGCTAGGAAAGAATACAACAGTATCCCCCTTGCAGCCTGGGGCAGAAATGAGCATTGGATATCATCAGTTTACTGACAATTTCTCCCAGTGATCTCATATATATGTTAAAAAGCAGGAAAGAGAGGAATGATCCCTAGAGCATCCCACACATGGGGCCACTGAGCCAGCCCCTCATTACCCACCATGCACTGAAAAATGAAATGGCAAAACAGCACTCAATGTTGCAGATAATCCAATAAGATATTACTTTGATGATACCAAAAGTTGCTGAAAGGTCTAATAAGAGGGGGATAAGGGTGCATTAGCCCCATCCAAATCTTGAAAAAAGATTATCTAAGAGAATTAGCAATATTGTATTCATACGGAATGTAGGATCTTTCTTTATAGTGTTGTGGAACTGATGTAATGTCACCAACTCAACAACCATTCCAATAATGGGCAGACTGAAGACAGGCCAGTAATTCACCAACACTACTGGATTCAGGGATGGCCTTTTTGGGAGGGAGACTCTGCAACTCCCCCTCTCATAGTGATATGATGACAAATTTCCACATCCAAATGGCCATCACTCCACCCATTTCCTGAACAAACCAGGAAAGGCAGTGAGTTGTGCCTCATTTTACTATTTTTCTCCCACAGCTGTTAAGCAAATCACTGCAGTTGTTAAATTTGTTCTCACCCGTTGACTTTGCTTGTTGGAAGCCAACTAGGAAGATTATAAATGGTGATCACATAACCCCTGGACAATGCAACTGTCATAAATACATGTCAATTGTCAAGCACCCAAATTTTGATCACATGACCTTGGGGATGCTGCAATGGTCATAAGTGTGAAAAACGGTCATGTCACTTTTTTCAGTGTTATTGTAACTGGTTGTAAGTCGAAGATTACCTGTAGCTTGAATATCCAATTGAACTGTTTGTTGCAAACCTGTTGCAAACTATAACAAATCTTGTATTTCAGAAATATGACTTGAAAACCTGTCTTAGGATGCTTCAAGCTGCATCCAAGAAGTACTCTCTCTATTCCGATTCAATTTCATTGTACACATGTTGTGCATTGACAATAAAGGTTTGATTTAAGTTGATTTGATTTGATTTGCAAAGAAACTGCACAATCTTTTCAAATTTACCAAAAATCTATGCTTATTTTAAGTAGATAGTTTCATAGCCTGGATATAAATAATTGAACTCCTTTAATAAATCATGTTACATTTGTTATAGGTAGCCCATCTTTCCTGAGGAAAATATTAAGACATCGATATACACAACTAAGTTCAATGGCTGTATTCATATGTTAACACAACATTTGTTATGTTTGGCTCTGCGGCTAGTTAACTCATCCAGTAATGCAAACCTCTATGAGAGCTGAATTCATATATCATGCTAAATCAAAACAAATAAACCACATCATGTTTGGTGATGTGAATCTGTCTACTGTAATGACTTATTATAAGGGATTACCCAAGATATTAGAGTAGTCAATATCACCCAATATCAGTAATTTTGGCATGCATTTAATTGCAACAAAAGGAAGCATCAGACACAAATATCCTATCTCATCACATGCCTCATTCTAAAGAGTTATTGTGGATTTGCATAAGCCACAAAAAGTTCTATTAAATAGAAACAAAAAATCTTTTTTATAAACGCAAATCAAAATATGGCATGATAGCACAGTTAATGAGTTTTTATTGATGACTTCCCATGAGAAATTGGAGGGCAGAAGAGCTCTGGATGATCATTATTCCCTAATTCTTATTAGCAAAGAGCAACAGAATTTCAACTGCAATTATTTGACTGCTTTGAAATATTTGGTTCTAATTTTAGCCAACATTCAGTTATTTTACTTGCTTCAAAGGCAACCAGGCCTACAGAGAAAATTCTGGGATGGTGGTAGCTTGACCCCAGTTTCAAAAGAAATTCGTTATTTTGGAAATCCTAATTTTAAAAAGGCAGTGAAAAGAGGGTGAGGGGTTTGGGGATGCCTGAACAGAAAAAGAAAAAAGTTTCAGATTGGTAAGAGTTTTTAAAGATTTTGAATAATTGCAAAGAAAATTTAGATTGCCAAAAAGTTCTTTAAATCCATTCCAGTTGCAGTATTCGTTGATTTCTCAGTTTGGATCTGATATATTGGCAGGCTCTGAAACTTTTAAACTACTTCACACACTTGAAAAGATTTCACTTGAAAAAAAACTCAATCTGAAGCTCAGTTATATAAACAACTGAAGAGGAAGTGTAAAATTAATGTTGATAACAAGAATTTTAAAATAAAAAATGGAATATCTTATTTCATCTATCAGTACTTTTGTGGTCTAAAGGATATCAAATATGTCTTTGATCTTCAGATGTAATTAACCCATAAAAATCATATTTACCAGATGACCTATATATTATAGGTCATATATAGAATAGAATAGAACAGAACAGAACAGAACAGACCAGACCTTGGAGGTTTTCCAATACAAAGTCTTCCTGTGTATTTTATTTATTTATTTTATTTTACTTATATGCCACCCTTCTCCCGAAGGATTCGGGGCAGCTCACAAAGATTAAAACAATAAGAACAATACAAATAACTACTAAAATAATCAATTAAAATCTCCCAAAAAGTTAAAAATAAAAAAAAACCTCCCATCAGATCAGCAAATTTGTTGGAAAAGCCATGTCTTCAGGTCACGGCGGAAGGAGCAGAGGTCGGGGGCGTATGTATGTATGTATGTATGTATCTGTATATATATAATCTTCAACTCCTTAATTAATTATATGTATAATTATGTCTACAATGTTACAGGGATTACAAGAGACTACAGTATACAGGCATGCAATTCGAAAATACTGATATTAAAACTTGGTAGTTATTTTTTTATAGCATTTTTATTCTGTGGAAGTGAAACATTAATATTGACGCACTGCAAATTTAACCATTTAATCGGGTTTTATTATTACAACTTTTATTTCCCCTAACATCATGCAACTTTCTTATCCTGTAATTTTTACCTTCAAATTATTTTCTGTGTGGTACTTGGCACAAGCTCGAAGTTGAGTCACCCAGTACTGTCTCTCCTTTGTATCACCAGCTAGAAATAAACACACATGAAATAATCTGTAACATAGTTTAAAAGCATATTAAAAGCAATTTGTTGCTTTGAAAATGCCCCATGTTCTCAAATGCCCTGTGTTAAAATTAAGATATTCTGATGAGCGAAAATTGATTTGTCTATCTTGCTTTTAAATATGAGGTATATAAATTAATCCCAATATATCAAAATATTTACTTACAATTTAAATACATATTGATAAATCAAGAAGTCTATCTTCCTGTAAGCAAACATGCCCCACAATATGAAATGTACAATTCAAGGAATTCTATATTCTTCTTGTAGTTGATTAATTTAATTAAATCAATAGACTTTCAATAACTTTTTCAGCCTTGAAAGTTTTAATTCTAAACAATTTTTACAATACAAATACAAATATAAATCTCATGCCATTGTACTAATTTACATGTGAACGTTAATAGGACAAATGCAGAGCCTTACTTTAATTTTAGCAGAAGTTTTTATCACAGTTAACATAGTTGGAGGATCATTAAGGGAACTATACCCTAAAGAATACTATACCTCTCAGTTTATACATTTCTCCATTAGCAGAATATACCACCAACATGTTTGGAGCTTCATCACTAAGAGAAACTATAGCCCCAGCTAAAGATAAGATTCCTCGAGGCTTCTGGTTTTTACTCTGCTCATTTACAAAGTACTGTAGAACTCCAGTCTCAAAGTCCAATATAAAATACCTGTTAATTAAAGAAAATAAAAATACATAAGTTACTTTTCTATGGAGAATTTATTTTGAAATTCAGAAAAATAAAATGCTAAAACCAATACATGTAATAAATGTAGACATTTCATATATATTGTTGACAAATTAAAATTTGCCATTGTTCAGTAAGAAATTTAAGGCTGAAAAATAAAATATTCTTGAAATACCTAGAAAGGGCAAAGTCATCTTGAGGTTACTCACTGGAATGATTTAATATCTAAAATACAAGGTACTGTTTTAAGATTAAAGTACTGTACAATCGATAGATGGTGGTCTCTATCTCTTGTAATTAAAGAGGCACAAGACTATTCAAACAGAAAATAAATTAAAACTCTAAACCACTGCATTGAAAACTCAACACATATACAGGTAGTCCTCGACTTACAATAGTTCATTTAGTAACCGTTCAAAGTTATGGCACTGAAGGAAGTGATTTATGACTGTTTTACACACTTATGACTACTGCAACATCCTCATGGCCACATGATCAAAATTCAAATGTTTGGCAACTGGTTTATATTTATGATGGTTTCAGTGTCCTGGGGTCATGTAATCAGCTTTTGTAACCTTCTGACAAGCAAAGTCAATGGGGAAGCCATAACCATGTTATTAATTTAACAAGCGCAATGATTCACCTAACAACTATGGCAAGAAAAGTCATAAAATGGAGCAAAGTCACTTAACAAATGTTTCACTTAGCAACATTAATTTTGGGCTCAGTTGTGGTCATAACTTGAGGACTACTTTTATTACACTGAGTTTACAATACTTTTTGATTCAGGCAAATTTTCAGAAACTAAAAGTTAACTTGCAACTTCAGCCAAATCAGTCATTTTTGTGCTGATGAAATCTGCCACACCAACGTAATGAAAATTTCATTATCACAAATGAGCTTACCTATTGCTTCAAACATTTTAATCTTTCAGAATTCCAATTCAAACAAATAATTGAATAGTTTACAGCTGTGTAGTTAGTTTCTACTGAAATTAGCTGGTTATAATTAACTTGCCTTGATTTTTATGAAGGAAAGGTACAACTTCTTTTAGCATCTGCTCTTTTTAAATTTTCACTTCAGTACTGTTTCAAAACCAAAATTTCAACACAATTTCAAGTGGGAAAAGATTTTGGTTCCTCTTTTTATAGTGATCCTCACTTTTACACATTTTCTTGAAAATAAATTCAATGAATCAAATATGAGGTATATTAAAATGTGACCTTAGCAACACAGCTTTTTTATGAAAAAATCAGCACTTTACCTTATGCCTTATTCAACAAATACAAGCTGTAAGAGCAGATCCTGGCACAGCAAAACTGGAAATGATAATTGTATCCATTATTTAAAAAATTAAATGTGAGAATCAGGATGACTTAACCAAATTGAAAAACTGCCACTGCTTATAATAAAATCTTTAACTTTTCTAAACAACAAATTAAGATTATATAATTGCATTTTTCTTCATCCAAGTATAAGCATTATACCATTTATTGCTACTCAAAAAGATACACCAGAAATTAAATATTTCGATTTATTCTCAATTTGATGTTTCTAAAGACTAATTAAGTCCCAATGTTTTCCTCTTAAGTTGCTGAGAGTTTCAGAAACCAACAAATGTAAAGTGGACTGATGGGATTAAGCCCCCGCTCATTGTATACATGACATCTCACCTTTGTTGGGCTACCCTGGCAGGACCAAGGAAGTGGGCATGTCATACCCATATATGGTAATCATGTATACATCCGGAAATGAATGTACTGACTGAAAAGAATATATAAACCTGTATGTAAAAACCCCTCGGGGTTCAGACTTTGCTTGAGCTATTGCTGCTGAACCTTGCGCAAAAACCTTTCCTTTCGATAAAGAGCTGGTGTGGTCTCTTTTCTATAACATTTTCTGGCGAGCCAGCTAGGAGTCACCAGGTGATTTTTCACTCTGGACGACCAGGACCCCACAGCGGTGGAGGGATCCCTTGCCCAAGTACCTCAGGTGCCACGAAGTCATTTACTTCAGAGGGATGGGGCAGGGAGCCATCTGCTGATGAGGGTACAGCCAGTCAGTCCAAGGACCCTTTGTGAGTAAAGGAAAGGAAGTCTGAACAAATCCTGATCAGGATGTGAGAGGAAGACCTGCTGGCAGGCGAGTATGTAATATTGTTGGTTACCTACTCCACTTGAGTAGAAGAGGGTGCCTGATCACTGCCCTGGACTCGGGACATCGTTCCTAAAGAAGTCCGTGTTAAGTTGTGTGGGAAGTTAAGCCATTGCATTTCCTATTGGTGACCGCTGGAACGTATGGTAACATAGTTCAGTGGCAGTGTCTTAGAAATGGGAGAGAAGAATAGTGTCCCAAGGATGCCGCTCCAATGTATGTTAAATAATTTCCAGCAGGCTTTTAGTGGAGATTATGGGGACCCGAAAGTAGATAAGCCTACTTTGCAAAAGTTATGCAAAGATGAGTGGCCCACCTTCGGCGTAGGGTGGCCTCTGTCGGGGACAGATCTCCGAATCATAGGTTTAGTACATCAGGTGATTACTGATCCTGACACTGGTCAACCCGATCAATATCAATATATAGACCAGTGGCAAATAGCAGTAGAAAATAACCAAGAGTGGTTAAGAAAATGCAGGGCTGAGTGGATGTGAATGTGTGTGAGTCGTACACTTGAGAATAGTCAAAGAAAGAAATCCCTGTGTCAGAAAAGATCAAAAACTGTCTTAAGTGGGGGAATGGAGGAAGAAACTAGGCCCCCTCCATATGTGCCCTGATATCCGCCCTTGCCTTTACAGGCACAAATGGGAGCTGTGGCAGTTCAATCTGGAGGTCAATCAGTAAGGCCAAAGGAGAAGAAACAAATAAAGAAGGAGAAAAAGGAGCTTTCCTCCTCTGAGTTAGAATCAAAGGAGGACTCCCCAGTGGCCTGATGAACTTGTAGTAAGGGCAATCCACCCAATCTAGTTGCCCCATTAAGAAAAGTGGACCAGCAATTTATAAATGCCCAAGGTCAGCCCCATATAGCCGCTATATTTCAATGCACTCCTTTCACTACTACAGATCTATTAAACTGGAAACAACATTATGGCCCATTTACTCAAAAACCTAGAGAAGTTGTGTATCTGATTCAAACTATAATGCAGACCCATATGCCCACATGGAATGACATACACCAACTCCTCGGAACCCTTCTCACACCTGAGGACCAAGAAAAATAGAGGGTGGCCAGGGATAAAATCCTGAAGAAAAGATTCCCTAATGATAATGATCAAGCCCGAGAGACAACATATGGCTGCCGAAGTCAATCCACATTGGGATCCTAATAATGCAACTCATAGGACTCGCCTGATGGACTTCCGTGCCCTCACCACAGAAGTGCTGACCAGGGCAGGAAAACCTCCTGTCAATTTTTCAAAACCTGCCACGGTGTTGCAAAAGCCTGATGAAAGCCCGGAAAGTTTCTTAGAGCGGCTAATTGAGGTGTACGAGCAGTATGACCAAATTGACATAAGACAACCACAAAATTTGGCTATGTTGAATGAAAAATTCATTGCCCAAAGTGCTGAAGATATTAGGTGGAAACTACAAAAACAGGAAGGAGCATTGGGAATAAATACCAGTCAGTTAGTGGAAATAGCAAGGAAAGTGTTTGTAAATAGAGACAAGGTAGAGAAGAAGGCGAGAGAAGGACGAATGCAAAGGAAGGCAGAATTACTTGCTGCCGCATTAGGAGGAGTGACTCTTGGACCCAACCAGTGTGCCCTGTGTAAAGAAGAGGGACAGTGGCAGCAGGAATGCCCACGGCGATTGGGATCCCGGGGTTGAGGAAGAGGAAGGGGAGGTTATGGGATAAGAGGACAAGGGAGGCGCCCCCCGGAGAGGGGGGAGGTGATCGGATTAGCAGAGATGGACTGGACTGAATGACAGGGACCAGGCTTAGAGGACCCATCCCCAGAACCCCTGGTTTCAGTAAAGGGGGGAATAGGGAATTAATTAAGCAATTGCAAGGATTGAATACATGTAAAGAAGCTATAAGGACATATGTAGGAGAACAAACACCACCTTTATTAAGTACAAAATGCCATCCCTTTAAACCAGGGGATAGAGTGTGGGTAAAGCACTGGAAAAATGAACCTCTTAAACCTCAATGGAAAGGGCCATATATCATAGTGATGTGCTCTCCCCTTGCAGTAAAAACTCTGGAATCCAAATCGTGGATCCATTGGACCAGACTGAAAGGCACTGCCAATAGCGACCCAGTCCAGTGGGAGGTGCAACTCACGAGAAACCATTAGTCCTTAAGCTCAAACGTAAATGAATTGGAACCATATAAACTTTTCAATTGCAGTAGTAACATTGGTAGTGGTTTTACTAATCTACATCCTGAAAAGGACACTCTGTTGAACCTTACCAGCAATAGGTTCCCTGCACACAGTGTTGAAGAGCTTTGCTGGGTCACATCGCTACGCACAGCAGAAGAATGGAACTGGGACTTGTACTCCTAATCATGGTATTAGGGTATTGTGCACGAGGGGAAAGTACTGTAGTGTGTATTGAAAATTTAGGTGAGTGGGGCCCTAGGCGAAGTAAGGTTTGGCCACCGTGACTACATTAATCTATCACACCCAAGCCCCAAAAGATTGTAAGCCCACAGGAAGGACATGTCAGAGAAACGGAACCATGTATACATTGTGTATTCTAGGAAGTAAGGAGATCTGTTACAAACCTGAAACTCCGTAAAAGTTGAATGTCACCTTGTATACAGGGTTTGGACAACTTTATGGTGAAAAAATAGTGGGCTGGTATGCATATGTGAATCATACCACTGTCCTTAGACAGGGAAGTAAGAAAATAATATTGGAATTTGATGCATGTATGGCTATAGATAAACCAGGCTGACCAGGTAAAGTGGGATGTGGACCTGACTCTTGGAAAGATGCATACAAACACAACCATAAATATCTCTGTAACACTGATATCACCTGGATTACAGCCAGAAATGAGAAGTGGCTACCCTGCGCAGGTTCAGTGAAATGTGCAGGATAGAAATGTGTGTGTGAATAGAAGGGAGGTGGATACCAGGGGTGTGCGGGTCTGGGCGAATTCACAAGAGTCAAAAACAGTAACCGGGTTAGGTTAGAAGTACTCAGAATCCATTCACCTTTAAAAGCCTATGGGTTTGGAATTGATGGAACAGGCCAGGACCCTTTGACTTATCTAACCATAATAATAGAGAAGATTCATGAGGGGCAAATTAGAACTTTGGGCTGGTCTGCATATGATAATATAAGGAAATTAGATAATGACCCATTCTCTATAAGTACAAAGGTTAACAATATGTTTGTAGAAATGGTAGAAGAAGAAGTGGCTAAAACACTGACAGCAAGGAACTGTTTTGTGTGCAGTGGTACAAATATGGGTGAACAATGGCTGTGGGAAGCCTTGGAAGCAAGCCTTGAAGTTTTCAATAATATGTCTTAGGCAGGGAATATTTCAGCCAGAACTCTCCTTTCTGGTATTGTATGAACATTATCAACTAACCTAGTGGGGCGAAATTGTTTTGTGAGGAATCAAACTGAGCCGTGGGAGACCTCATCTGTCTAGGATTCTGGGATCAGGAGTATAAAAGCTGGATCTCTCCTGGTAATAAGACAGAACCCAGTAAATTTAATATTACCTTACTTTACTATCTTAATAGTACCTTGGAGAAATGGGTTGCCCCAGGCAACATGTACTGGATATGTGGCAACTTGACATATGAAAAACTACCTTGGAACTGGTCAGGGTCTTGTGTATTAGGATGGATTAAGCCATCCTTCTTCCTTTTGCCTATTCAGTTGAGACAAGTGTTGGGTGTTCCTGTGTATGACATAGCAGGCCTACAGAGACGTAGAAGGGATGTGGATACAACCTTCTCTAATTTTCCATGTTAAGAGTTGGTGGAATATGAAAAACCACTACTTGGAACTCAGAGCAAATAGTATGCACATATGGACAGGCCACTTGGGCGGAGGATGGCTCATATGGATACAGAACCCCGATTTATATGCTGAACAGGATTATCAAGTTACAAGCAGTCCTAGACCTGGCCGGTCAAAGGATAGGCAAGGCCTTGAACATATTGTCTGAAACCACAGATAAGCTCAGGACAGCTGTATATCAAAATAGGTTGGCTCTGGATTACATTTTGACTAAGGAAGGAGGGGTGTGTGGAAAATTTAACCTCTCTAATTGTGGCTTACAAATTGATGAAACAGGGAAAGTTATTAAGCAATTAACCACTGAAATGAGACAGCTCACCCACAATGCTGACCAGGAATGGAATAGAGTCAATTTCAAAGAAATCTTTAGTGGCTGGTTCCCTAAACTTCCAGGATTAGAAGCGATCGTGGCATTCATAGGTTTAATTGCGGCCAGATGTATCATCTTACCACGTGTTCTGCCTGTGTTTGTTAAAAGTGTATCAAATAGCTTGTCTTTATTGCCAAAAAGGGAGGCAGTCACCCAGGTCATGGCTATGTGGGAATATCAGAGAATTGCTGACACTGACAATTATGAAACTCCTCTTGAAAAGTCAGAAGAGTTTCAGAGGGGGGAATAAAGTGGACTGATAGGATTATTGTATATGTGACATCTCACCTTTGTTGGGCTACCCTGGCAGGACCAAGGAAGTGGGCATGTCATATCCATATATGGTAATCATGTATACATCCGGAAATGAATGTACTGACTGAAAAGAATATACAGTATAAACCTGTATGTAAAAACCCCTTGGGGTTCAGACTTTGCTTGAGCTATCGCTGCTGAACCTTGCACAATAAACCTTTCCTTTCGATAAAGAGCTGGTGTGGTTTCTTTTCTGTAACAAATGGTAACCCAAAGGTGATTTTTCAGGAAACAAAACAATTGGACTTTCTTTTCTTTGAAGACGTTTTGCTTCTCATCCAAGAAGCTTCTTCAGCTCTGACAGGATAATGGGGAATGGAAGGATTTATATTCCTGGAGACAGCTGGTAATTTTTCCATTTGCCTCCTGAAAAAGCACCTTTGGGACAACCATGACCTGGAAGACTGAGAATCTCCACAGACTTTTAACAAACAGCAACATACCCACATATACCCACAAACAAAAATCACATGATTTTCACTCACATGATAAGTATCATAATACTTCTCTATCCAGGAAGTATTCATATTCAAATATCCACATTCACATCAGTGGGAGGTTGCTACCGGTTTGTCCCAGATTGGGCAAATCAGTAGCGGCGGCAGCGGGAGGCTCCACCCACCTGCCCAGACATCTCTGCGCATGCACAGAAGCTTCTGCACATAAGCGTCATGCATGTGCGCGCGCGCACCAGCGCACCAACCAGTAGCAACCAAAATTAAAACCCACTACTGATTCACATGTTCTCAAAGGCCAGAGGAAAGTAGTAGCTTGGAGAGGCATCTGGCAAATACACAGGTTCCTTCTGTCTCCTGGATCTTCCTGCCCTGCCATCCTCCGTCCTGCCCCCAAATCTTCTAACTTTGCTCCCAGGCCCTGCTCTACTGTCTTTGGGCCTAGCTTTGCAGCACCTCTACCCTACAACCTCTGCAATTTCCAGCTCCTCTCATAGACAAGAAATATGCCTGTACAAGTCATTTAAAATTTTCAACCCCATTTGGGATTCCTCCAAAGAATTGCTATCTATAGTTTGGGAATCCCTGCTCCAAAGCATTCCAGTTTACCTTTAGTCTATGAACCTGCAAGTTTATAATTCACAGTAAATCAAAACTTATCCATGGAATGCATGTGTGTACATTTATTAAGCCTTTGTTATGTATGTGATAGGAATAAGTGAATGGTCTTCAAAATGTAAAATTTAAAGAAAAATTTAAAATTGAATCTGTGGTGTAGTGGAAACTTATTGAGTGGAGAAACAAGCCTGTCAAGAAAGTGCAATAGATGGGAATAAGGAAATTGTAGTATAAAGAAGGCAGGATGTAAGGTAGACATGTAGGAAAAAATTAGCTGGGTCTTCAGAGTGGGAAAAGAAATAATACAAGCTGTAAAAACAACTGCGAGAGGAAATGGCTAGCCAGAGAAAGATAACTGAATGGGATAACAGGAAAGGCAAACCAAACTAAAAAACAGGGAAGCACCTATTGTTAGGTGCCATAAAATATCCCCAGAACTCAGAACTGAGCATGCTTAATAACTGATTAATATTAACTGACACACCTTGCATACATTATCTCCTAATGTTAATGTATAAATGATGTATGATTTAGTATGTAGCAGGAAATATGTAGGAGGCAGTTGGAAAAAGTGTAACATAGTACCTCAGCCAATGGGAAATGAGGAGGGATGTGGTGGCCGGGACAGGGTTGTATTAATGTAGGAATAATACAGGATCAGCTATATGAGCACTAAGGGACCCTTTCTGTTTCTAGTATTATAAGAAAGAAATAGGTTCAACTCTAGTATTATAAAAAAGAAATGGGTTCATTTGGAGGTTACACAAAGTCAGCTAATTTCCATTATAGGTAACACATATATTTTTAAGAAGCCTGGCTGTCAATTAGGCAGACAATTAAGCAAAGACATCTGCCAGGCAGCTGTCAATTAAGCAGGGACACCTACAGGTCATCTTTTAAGGGGTCAATTAGGTCAAGACATCTGCCGGACATCTGCAGGGCATCCCAGAGAATGTACACCATTAATTTCTATTTTGGGTAATATATATATATATATATTACCCATATATATATATATATATATATATCTTTTGAGGGGCTTTGCTGTCAAAGGTGCACTTAACCAAAATAATCACTGAACTTAGGAAAGCTGTTTTAGCTAGGATGACCAGATAACCTTATAAACTAGACATTAATGGAAGTATAAATTAGAAACTAATGGATGTATGAATAGTCAGGAAGTGTCAATTAACATGTAGCAGATGTATGTAACTGTATGATTAATGTATGGAGTATATGTTAACTATGTAATTAATGTCTGTTGACCATATATGGGGAAACTATGGTACTCACAAGATCCTTTGTCTTGGAAATGTATAAATACAGAAGGTTCAGACCTCATTGGGTCCAGAGTTGCAGATACCAATCTGGCTCTGGGACCGCGCACAAATAAACTGTCTCTGGTTGACCCAGGAATGTTGCTTTGTCCCATCATTCCATAACAGTATAAAGAAGGGAATGTTTTGAGTTGGAACTTTGGAGAGAACCAAGAAGTTTTGATAAGCTTCTCTCCCCATTTGTTGCAATAAACAAAACAAAAAGCCTTCACTGTGTCTTGGCTGATTATTGGTCAGGTGAGATTGCCTCTGGTCACGAAGGAAAGTAGCCAGGAGTATATAACATATTGAACAAATGGGTTTGTCTTTTTTATTGGCTAAGCTATTACGATTTGTTCTTGGTTTATACCACTGTAAATCTTCCTTTCACCACTCGGCCTGCTCCACCCTACTAAGACAGAAATGATGCAGCAGCTATTGCCTTCATTATTTATTGCAGTAAGTTCTTTTTTTCTGAACTTGCTGATTTGGATCTAGCACATTACAGTATGTCCAAGTCTGGGCTCTCTTTTTAAGAAAAATGATAAATAAGGGCAATAAAAGATTGATCTATAAGTATAACCAAAAATTAAAAATAAATCAAACAGGCAAACAATGCAATTTATCTTGATGGTTGGAATCTATTCCAAGGATTGTAAAATAACCAGTGTATTTCTGGTTTTTTAAAAAGGGGTTGGGAAGGCAGAAAATTGGATTATTTTTTGTTCCAGACACTGTGAGAAAATGATTATTAAAAAGATAATACCCATACACAGGAAAGAACTCTGATGAAAATGAGATTCCTTTTTGAAGGAATCAAAAGAGTTTGTAGATACAAGTGATCAAATGTATACTATATACCGTGTTTCTCCAAAAACATGACCCACCCCAATAATAAGCCCAACCCTAATTTTTGGGAGGTGGGCCTAATATTACGCCTACGCTGAAAATAGGCCCAGGGGGATGGGCGTAGCCAGCATGAGTGGCAGCATGGGCACGGGGGGGGCAACTGTCCGGCTGCAGCCCGCTAGCCCCTTGGGGCAGCACAAATACCACTTTTGCCCTTCTCTTTCTGGGCGCAGCGCTTCTGCTTGTTGGGCCACAAGGCAAGAGGCAGTGGGACAAAGGGGACGGTGCATTGGAATCGCCTCTGCTTCCTCCATTCCTCTGCCTCCTCCTGCTGCTGGTGCCACCACACAAGCCTCCCATGAAAAAAAAGGAAAAAAGCAAAGTGGCTGGCTGAGCAGCTGCCAGCTTCGGGAAGTGGCCCAACATGTAGAAGCACCACGCCCAGAAAGAGATGGGCAAAAGTCATTCTGCGCTGAAGCAGAGGCATGGGGGAGGCAGAGGTGATCCGAACACACTGCCCACTTTGTCCCATTGTCTCTCAGCTTGTCTGTGGCTGCGCCAAAGAAACACCAGCACAGGGCATCTAGATCTCCTGCCTCCCCCGTGCCTCTGCCTGTTGCTAGTGCTGCCGTGCAAACTTCCAGCAAGCCTCCCATGAGCCAGGTAGCTGGGATTGCCTCTTTCCCCCCCATACCTCTGCCTTCCATTGCTGCCTGTGGTGCAGCACACACGGAGGGAG
>JANHZT010005439.1:17432-32717 GCA_032468215.1 Stegonotus admiraltiensis
TTAATTGCTTTCTCTTCTATTCCTATTAATTCTTCTGTAGTGAAAAATTTGTGGTTTAGGATTACACGTCGTTGGTCTTTGTTCACTTTTATTATTATTATTATTATTATTATTAATTATATTATTATTATTATTATTATTATTATTAAATTAAAAAGCACTTACATATACCAAAGTTGTTGCATGAATGATTAAATAACAGAAGGCAAAGGTGAAACAACTTAAGAACTTAAATTCTACAAACCAGAAAGTTTATTTCTATGCACTGTTCTGGATTAAAAATGTAATTACATTCATGAGTGCTTATTATGTTAAATGAATATGATTGTTAGGATAAGGTCTGCTTCTCTTGTTTGTTGTGTATTAGATATGAGCCTATTGTAAATTGGCCTCTTCTAATTAATTTAATGCCTTAATACCTAAATAGCTCACAATTCATAACCTGAGAGTGCTTGAATGGGAAATAAGCTGCAAATACCAAAAGTAAAGCCAAGAATCTCTGGAATCAAAATCTGAGATAAAAAGTTAATAAATACATTTCTAAACAGATTTCACAGCCTCTCACAGATATGCAGTAAACTTTTCAATAAAAAATAGGTTTCTTTGTCAATAGCTATACTGTTTGCACCTGACTTTCCAAAAAAGAATTCCATCCACATGATAACTACATTATTCCAAGATCATCCATAATGTGATATGTTACCCCTCAAGCTTACAACAGCTATTTCACCTGGTGGTTGTGTTTGTTTCTTCTGGGTTGTTCACTTCTGTTATGTGGATTGGATATTTTTGAAAACAGATGTAGAATGGATTTTATCTTTAAAGCTCATGTCAAGACTGATAAGTAGAGTTTATTAAGACTTCATTTGCTGGGACTGGATGAAATGTAAAATCTATGATGGAAAAACTGAGGGCCAAGGATTTCACAGGATTTTGGATTCTAAAGGTACTTAAACTATATGGTAATTGAAACATTACAGATATGAGGACACAAACCACTTACCAATTGCAAAGAGTGTAACAAAATGCACCTCAAACCATAGCTCCAACTGAAAACATCAGACAGCAAAACATCCTACTTCACCAAAAATAGTGCACTGACAGTATTAGTGAGATAAGAAGCTGGTATCACCGGCCCACTATATTTCAGAAATGTATAGGAGGCTAGGAGAGACTCACAGAACATTTTATAGGATGTATATGGCATATACGTTGCTCATGCTCTGCTAGTACATTTTATTTTATTATTGACAAAAATACAACTGGAATTACAGATGGAATTAATGGAAGGAATATATATATAAATTCCAAATAAATGTCAGATCTCATATCCATGAACTTATCTATCCCCTACTCAAGCTATATGATTTATTTTCCATTGATTTCTGAGATATTTTTTTTTCAACAGCAAGAGGCAGAGCAGGATTTCCTGGTCTTCCTCTTGAACAACCAATGTCAATAGGTTGTCCCTAATAGTCAGTAGCCTAGATGTTATCAACCAGGGGCCACATTACTTTTGACCAAAGAAAAACTCATGCTGTGCTGGCATTACTAAATAATTAACACAAAAGAGGCAAAGGTAAATACTAGGTGATTTTAGAATGACTTTGTTATAACTTGAAAACATGGCAAAAGGAACCTAAATAGCATACAGAAGTTTTAAAGCCTTTCTCAACAAGAGCCTTCCAGATAAAGGCTACATCTCTCCTAACCCCATCCCAGCAAATATAAGAGCTGAAGCAGGATCCAATCTGGGTCTGTCACTGGCACCAGAAGTTACAGGTTCCAACACAAGTCCAAAGCTCAGAAGACAAAACCTCCGGTCCCAATGACCGACCCAGATTGGACCCTGCAACATTATCCTGGGACACATATATTCACCTTCATTCGTGATAAGAGCTGTAATTCAACTATATCTGAATACCAAAAGTGGAAGATCTTTTTAAAGAGTTCACCAGAGATTCCCCCCCATACCATTCTTTAAAAGCAAACATAAATCTCTTCTGTAATAATTGGCGAATGTGCTACACGAGGAAGCTAGAATACCAGTCCATACCTATGTCTAAACTTCAGTTCAGATCCTGGTGCCAAACTTAATACTAAGTTTCTATTCTTAAGTTTTCTAATATGGGTTTATGCCAGATATTATTTTAGATATGAAGCCAATGCAATGATTAGCCTATTCAATATCAGCCTCAGGAAATTCAACTGCGTGTTAGCATTCCAAGTAATGTACCCATAGAAAGCAAAACTCTGAGGCAGGTAGATTCCTCAAAGAACAATTTATTGGATTGACACAACTGGTGAAAACCGATTCTGAAAGTTCCCATGGTTTTCACCTTATTAAAAAGTGAAAGTTCCCTCAAGTCATCAGTCACATTGTCCAATAGAGGTGCTAGCCAGTTGCTTGGTTACTCCACTCCTCCTCTTCCCAGCACCTGTTGGAATGTCCTTGGGTTTCCACAGGAAAAGTTTTTGTTTTGACTACAAACTCCCTCTATCTATTCTCCCTATTTATTTACTTCCAAATAAATATACTGTACACAGCCTTAATAACAATATATAAATACATTACTTCACAGATCATCTTTTGTAAGCTATTAAATAAATTGACTCAAAATATTCCAAAACTACCAAATTTATCATGTTTCAAACAAAGAAAGTATTTATCTTTATCCATGAAAACATTTTTCATATCCCAAAAATCCATTGAAATAAGAGAGTTGCAAGACTTGATCACCCACATGACTAAGCTGGGAATAAATATAAAGATTTACCGTATTTTTTGGAGTATAAGACATACTTCCCCCCCAAAAGAGGGTGAAAATTTGGGTGCGTCTTATACACCAAATGTAGCCCTGCCACCGGCCCCCACCTTTTGGCCTCTGCCTCCCAGCAATTTACCTCCTTGCAGCAAAGAGCAAACAGCCCGTTTCAGCTTCAGCACAACCAGCAATTTACCTCCTTGCAGCAAACAGCCCATTTCAGCTTCAACACAGCCAGATTAGCACAAGTAGTTGATTGTCGGTTGGATTGGCCTCCCGATCCACAGCTGTTTCAGGCTGCAGGGATTGCCATTACCTATTGCCGTGCGGGCCTCCGCTGTTTGTTGCAAGGAGACAAATTGCTGGGAGGCAGATTTTTTTTTCTTGTGCTAATCAGAAATTCATTTTCTTGTGCCGAAAATGAAAATGAAACTAAAGCAGGCGGTTTGTTGCAAGGAGGAAAATTGCTGGGAGGCAGAGGCAGATTTTTTTTTCTTATTTTCCTCCCCCAAAAGGTAGGTGCATCTTATAATCCAGAGCATTTTATACTCTGAAAAATATGGTATATTATCTACTAAGTGAAGAAAAGCAAATGTCTATGTCAATATTTACTGTATATTCCACAGTGCTGTTGATCATATAAACTGGTAGATAGATTAGGACAGTCTAATCAATTTCCGAGATTTACACAGAACAATTGTACGAGCCTGTGTTTTTGTTTTTGTTTTCATTTATATCTTGCATTGTTTGAGTTTGTATGAGTTCTTGCCAACCTTTCTTCATGGATAAATCCAGAAGAAATTATATAAACTCTCATTCTTTTTGATATAAACACAATTAATATCTTCACCTTTCTTTGATACATTTTCCATTATTATTATATGAGAAATTAAAAGTATATATTTGAATATTAAAAATTATCAGAATACTATCACTAACTGCTACTAAGGTAAATATGTCACACTATCTCTATTTATGAAGTACAGCACACCTTCTTATAATAGTAATTTCAGAGAATACAATAATTATTTTCCTGAAAGAAGTTCTACCATGTGCCTTTTTCTGGTATCAGGGAGCTTATGAGTTTTCCCAGAAAAAAGGAAAGTTTGTTCTTCAGAAGTTACCAGAAGGGGCAAATCTCCATCCCATGCATCCCAAAGGATATTTTTGCCTTTAAATCGAAAGCCCTACATAGTCTTGGTGATTAATTAATGAAAAACTGCTGCTTTAAGGAGTTTGCACTTTAAGAACTCCCTGATAGTTTATAAATCACACGTTCTTCAATCAAGTTGCACTCCTGAGGACTATATCAGTACATCAATTTGGTTTATTTGATAGCAGTATGGAAGTGGTTTACCATTGCCATCTTGCAGATATTTTTTTACCTTCCAATCCAGTCTACAATCATAGAATTCCCCAGTGGTTGCCCAACTATATAGTAAGTCTTGACTTTCCTTAGTTTCCAGTCCAGAGTGTGTCTGTTAATCTGTGACTCTAACTGAATATGTGGATGGCCTTGGGAAAGGAGGCAAAGAGATGCTGCCTAGGAAACAGACAAGAGAGGCAGGAGCCCCTAGTAGCTGAACAGTCAGAGAAAGAAACTTAGAAAGGATCGAGCAGTTAAAAGTGACAGCCAGGAAGTCTGTACTCCAGACCTGTAACATTATTTTAATGTAATTTTTCAATAAAAATTAGTACAGTGTTTTCCCGAAAATTAGACCCTGTCTTATATTTTTTTGAACTCTGAAATAAGTGCTTGGCCTTATTGCCATGTGCTCAAAAGCCCAATTGGGCTTATTATCAGGATGTCTTAATTGGGAGGAACAGGGTATTTATTTATTTATTTATTTATTTATTTATTTACTTACTTACTTACTTACTTACTTTACTTACTTACTTACTTATTCAATTTATATAGAAACGCCCCCCTCCCCTTCATCTCAACAAATGACTGCCCAGCTAGTTCATTTAGCGATGTCTCCTAGTTAGTTTATCTGAGAAGGCTGATAGCCACTTGCTGTAGAAAAATGAAAATATTGAATACAGCAAGGACAAGTTGGTCAACAGCTCCATAAAACCAACAAATAGACATACCTCAATCCTTCCTACTAAAATCAATACAATCTAAAAATGCCTATTGAAGGAATATGCTATAGTTGTGACTTTAAAAAACACAACCCCCATAAAAAATTTTAAGGATATCAAGTTGCTAATTTTTTTCTCTATAACAAGAATGGATAATATTTCTGGAATTGAAGATTGAAATTCAGCTTCAGAAGTTTCCGAAGAACCACAGATTATTTGGTGATGACACAACATCATCAGGTCTTTGGATGGAGGAAAGCTAAGATAGGAATGAAAACACAAAGTACAGAAATTCTTAATTTATTATCACAACCAGGATCATAATTTCAGTCACTAAGAAATGCTATCCTTAAGCAAGTCATCAGGTGATCATACTTGATTTTACAGCCTTTTTACCATGGCCACTAAGAGCATCCAGCTTCTCCCACTAGAAGCTGGCTGGGAAGATCACAAATCACAATCACACAACTGCATGAACCATTATAAATCAAGCCAACTGTCAAGCATCCAAACTGTGATCATGTAATTGTGAAGAGAGGGGGTGACAGTTGCAACTTTGAGAATATTTTGTAAGTATTTTCCAGTACTATTATAAGTTTGAACCTGGGGTGAAATCTACTTACCTTCCTTACCAATTTGGAAGTGCACGCACTGCATGCTTGCTTGCTTCACACACGCACGCACGCATCACATGCTCATGCAGACCTGTGCATGCGCAAAACCTTGTGCGCATGCGCAGAAGGTAAAAAACACATTACTTCCTGGTTAAAACCAGGAGTAATGACACCTGGGTAGTGGGTGCAGCTTTGCTCCGCCATTGCTACTGGATCACCAAACCAATGGCCAAAATCGCTACTGGACTGGGCAATCCAGTCCGATCCTGGAGCATTTCACCCCTTGTTTGAACTGTTATTAAATGAATAATCATGTCAAGGACTACCTGGGAGACAAATCACTTCTATCACCTTTCACCACAGCAAAGATATGGCTGTTCTTTTGGGCTTTGTGGTCTGAGGTACCTGTTACATGCTGCAGTTTTTATGAGGTATGCTGTTTTAGTTAACCATTCCGGCATATGGGTTCTGTATCTGGAGTGCCTATTTTTATTTTATATTTTTCTCTACAGTTAGCCATCCAGTCATATAAATCATCTTATAAATAAATTAAAATGTTTTATGATGTTTATATGAATCAGCTGTGAAATCATGCAGTTGTAAATAAATAAATATGCAAATAAATAAACAATCTCTCTGTCTCTCCCTTTCTCCTTGCAAGTATCCCAGGAGAATCTGGTCAGCCACCACTAGAAAAATAATCTTTCCCTTTATTACACAAGCTATGTTAAACAATGAACTGAATACTGTAGTATTTTTACTAAATATTCAGAAGGCTGTGCTGTAGAAATTAACTTAGTTAATAAATGGAAATTATATAAGAATTTTAGTTTCTTTTTCCTAGTTAAGGAAGCGGAAAGTGTCGAAAGGGTGTGTTTTCACTACATTTGACAACTGAGTAACTCACTGAATCAGTGGCTTGCTCAAAGTAGCAAGATTAAAGATGAAATACTGGTTTTTTTCTCTCAGTATAAATTTTCCAATATGCATTCTAAATTTTCTGATCTCCTTAAAGCTAACATTTTGACTTTTTTGCAAAACGTTACAGATATCTTCAGACTCTATTATGTATATGTGGCATACATTCCCTCCAGTGGTGAATCAAAACAACCTAAATCAATAAGCCACATTAGCATCTACAGAATTTTCTAAGTCATTTTCTATTTTAGCTCACTCGTCTCAAATCAGGCTTAGAGCTAGAGGACCGGAAGTAGCCAATGTGAGTGACACCAATTTTTCAAAGGAAAGCTGAGGAGATTTTTAAACTGAAAGTTCATCAGTTTAACATTTCTTCTAGAAATATTAGTAGAAACAGTAATCAGAGAAAAATAACTAGTTACTTAGAGGAACATTAATAGCTACTATTATTAATAGCTACTATATTGGACTAGGAGTAAAAAAATAAACCCTCCCTCAGGAGTGGAAGCTTGCAAGGTGACTTTGGGCCAGTCACTCTTTCTCTTACCTGGCAAATTTATTGTGGATATCAAGTACAAACAAATAACACATTTTTAAAAATAGAAGGAAGGAGCACTTTGTGCACCATCTTGAGTTCCTACATAAAAGTCTGGATGTCTTCAAATTGATCAATCAAATGTCAAATGCACTGCAATTTCAGTAAATATGCAATAGTTATTGAGGTACATGAGCACCACTTTAAATTTATTTAAACTGAAGCAGCCATGGCAAAAACCCAAAATGTTAGACTAATGTAAGGGCTGGTCCTGATCCAGCAGAACTGTTCTTATCTTCTTATAAATACCAGAAGAAAACATTCAGGGAAAACAGAATGATATAAATACAGAAGGGTCCTACATTTTGTTGCTACAGTGGCCAAGAGTTGCTTGCAAAAAGCCTCCACAGTCAGCTGTAATAAAATGTTTTTGCATAACTTTCTTCCAAAACCAACTCTTTAACTTAGTACTAGAATCATACCATGACAGATAATCATCAACTTACGATCACAATTATGCCCAAAATTTATGTTAAGTGAGAAATTTGTTAAGTGAATTTTGCCCCATTGTACAACTTGTCTTGCTTCATTTGTTAAGTGAATCACTGCAGCTGTTAAATTAGTAACATGTAGTTAAATAAGTGAATTTGGTTTCCCCATTGACTTTGCTTGTCAGAAGGTTGTAAAAGGTGATCGCTGCAACCGTCATAATTATGAATCAGTTATCAAGCATCCGAATGTAAAATCACATGACCATGGAAATGTACAATGGTCATGTGAAAAATGGCCATAAGTCACTTTTTTCAGCGTGGTTGTAACTTTGAACAGTCACTAAATGAACTGTTGTAAATCAAGAACTACCCTGTTTCCCCCAAAATAAGACATCCTCTGATAATAAGCCCAATCAGGCTTTTGAGTGCATGGCAATAAGGCCAAGTGCTTATTTCAGGGTTCAAAAAAATATAAGACAGGGTCTTATTTTCAGGGAAACACGGTACCTGTAATACCAAGAACGCACAAATGTGTAATTATTGTTAGATGAATGGTTAAACTAACAGTCAAAATATATAGATATTTGAACATTAAAAAGTTGCTGTGGATTTTACTCCACTAATGCTTGCTGACTATAGGGGATAGTGATTATGACCCTAACCCTAACCCTAACCCATTTCAAAGCCATTGAGCCAGTGCTGTCTGAAGACATTTACAGTCATATGGCCAGCATGTTGTCATGGAGCACTGTTACCTTCCCACCTAAGTGGTGCCTATTTATCTACCTGCATTTGACTGCTTTTGAACTGCTAGGTTGGCAGGAGCTGGGGCGAGGATGGGACCTCACCACATTGTGTGGCACTCGAGTCTCAAACCTGGCTTGCCGACTTTCCAACCAACAAGTCCAGCATCTTAACTGCTGAGTCACTGTGCCACCCTCTATTTGAACATAGGACAATGTTTATCTAGAACCAAGTATGCCACTTTCATGAGAATGCCTAATCTCAACTATTAATGTACTTCATAAACAACTTAAGAGGAGAAATTTAGAGAACATGGCATAAAGATAGACCTCAAGTTATTATGGCTATTGGGCAAGTAGGCAGTTACCACGACAATGCTAGCAGACCACGTTGCTGTTATAACTCCAGGATTGTGTGGATCATTAAACAGGAAAAGGTGGTAATCCCATATAAAGAGCATACAGGGATGAGGGCTACCAGTGGCAGGCACTAGAAAAGGTGGGTAGGCTAGTAAAGGCAGTGGATGGGTGCTGGGAAATATAGGTGGCAGCAGGGTGCCTCAAAATATAAAGATTCCTGGGATCTCATATTTTATAATAGGGTTTTTCAGAAGGGAGTTGGAATGATTTATGGAAATGATTTGCAAGCTACCCTATTGACCTTGAGAGAGAAGATTGTAGTGATCATATTGACACGGCTTGCTGTCACATTGTAATCTCAAACTGGTGCCCAAGGACAAGCATCACAATCAGGTGACCTCAAAGACATTGTGACACTGCTATTTTGCAGGTTAATTGCAAGCCCCCTTCATTCAAAGCAATCACCAAATGAATGGTTATAAGTCAATAACTATCTGTATTTGATTTGCACAAAGCTTCTGAAATGGTTCCATATATAGGTAATCCTAGAATTACGACAATTCACTTAGTGACAGTTTGAAGTTATGCGATAACCGTCCCTCTTCCAAACATTTGCAAGCCAATTGGACAGTGGGAGGAAAAAACTGTCCTTATTCAAGACAACTTCAAGAGAGGCAGCAATTGCAGCATAAAGAAGAAGGGGTCCTGTGGCATCTTAAATAACATCAATTTACAGCATAAACTTTCATGGATTACTATACAGTCTGTGCCTTCAGGTGAATGTTTATATTTAACATTCTAGAGCTGAATTCCTCTGGAGTTAATAGTAAATAGTGAGATAACCATTCATTATGGTGAAGCTCAAGCCTCAATATCTTTCTTGACCTTACGAATCAGAAACAGAGATAATGCCACAGAACAAAAAATATTTAACAGGTATTTTAAAATGACATGAGAATTAATAGAAACCAAGTTGAAAGAAACTAGTTTATTTAAAGTTAGGGCATGTAGTAGTGCTATCAGAATGAGAAGGCTGTGGACAAGTCATGTAAAATCAGGAGTATCACCACTGCCTCTCTTCCCCACACTGCTCTATAGGTAGTCCTCGACTTACAATCATTCATTTAGTGACTGCTCAATGTTACACCGGCACTGAAAAAAGTGACCTACAAATGATCCTTGGCCTTAGATTTGGTAGCATCCCCAAGGTAACATTAAAATTTAGGCGCTTGAGCAACTGGCATGTATTTATGATAGTTGCAGGGTCTTGGGGTCATGTGATCACCATTTGTGACTTTGCCAGTTAGCTTCTGGCAAGTACAGTCAATAGGAGAAGCTAGATTCACTTAACAACTGCAGTGATTTATTTAACAACCTTGGCAAAAAAGAGTCATAAAATCAACCATGACTCACTTAACTGCTTTATTTAACAATGGAAATTCTGGTTCCAATTTTGCTTGTAAATCCAGGATTCCCTCTATAGATAGTCCTCGACTTACAACCACAACTGAACCCCAAATTTCTTGCCAATTGAAACATTTGTTAAGTGAGTTTTGCCCTATTTTATGACCTTTTTTACCACAGTTAAGTGAACCACTGCAGTTGTTAAGTTAGTAACACAGTTGTTAAGTGAATCTTGCTTCCCCATTGACTTTGCTTGTCAGAAGGTCGTAAAAGGGGATCATATCCAACTGTCACTGCAACTGTCATAAATATAAGCCATAAATATGAGCCATTCTGATTTCGTGACCATGAGGATTCTGTAGTATGAAAAATGGTCATAAGTCACTTTTTTCAGTGCCACTGTAACTTCAGTCAGTAAACAAACTTGTAGGTCGAGGACTACCTGTAGTTCTTTCCTACTTAAATTTTTTTTTAAAGTACCTGCTGTTTCTTTCCTATGTTCTGCTTCCTAACAGGCATGTACATTATTTTGTTTGTAACCAGAAAGAAAAACAATCCACTATTTAGATATACATATCACTACAGACCTTTACATAAGGAATAACCTGACTCATCATTCTGTACCTGACAGTTTCCTGAACTTTTAACAGTGTTTGCAGATTGCTTAGTAAACAGTCTGCTACGAAAAAGCAACCCATTTGTTTCCTTCCTGCATAACAATTAGGAAGCAGGGAAATGGAAAACATAGGACTTGCTTTGGAATAATTCTTCCTAGATATTTTAGGGCAAATCCATTTAAAATCAGAGTGCAGATTCTGTGAAACACTTTTGTTTAATAGCATTAAGATGAAACCAATTATAAAATCTCAAAACCCTTACTAAGAAAATAATATCAATGGCGAAAAGAAGAGAATCTGACTGTTCCTGTACCTAATTAAGTTTTATGAAAAAAAGGCCTTGATCTTCCCACTAGCTGTGACATCATGCAACAGAACTGATAACAAATTTTACTAGGCCAGGAAAACAATGGGGTCTGGTCTTGGATCCTCTTCCTAAAATCTATCTCCACCCAATTTATTTATGGACCAAGTTCATTAAAGGGTATACTGATGTACTATATGTCCCCATCAACTTACTAATTGATCAGTTAATAAAATATGTATCTTTTCTCCATTGTGTTATCAGAAAAACAAAACTTCAGCTATAACAAGTTGAAAAAATCATCTACTAGCAATTTGTAATATGAAGATGTAACAGACAATTGTTGCACCCAGGCATAATTCCTCCACAATCAGAATAATTTTGCTGATGCTATTCCACTTGAAAAAAATCAAACTATTCAACTCTGTATATTATACATATAAGAGAATACTTCTTTATTTTACTTTATTTAGTAAATATTTTAAAAAGGCAAGATTTTAGACATCAATTAAGTTTTGTTTCTCAGTACACAAATCACATGATTTTTATTTCAGTTCCTTTCACCTTCCAAGAAATTGGTGGAGTTTATAACATCAGCAATCATAAAGGTGTTATTTGCAGAAAAAAATACACATAACATTTTCAATACAACTTGTCACCAAATCTTCCATCTCTTATGATCTGCCAAAATGGCACTATTTCATCATTTTAAAGCAATTATTATTCAAAAATTATAAAATAAAATGTAGAAACTTAAATTAGAATAGTAAACGGTTAGCATTTCTGTGATTTTCTGTACTGATTTAAAGTCTAGATGAAACACTATTTATTGAAAGCACTAGAATATGTTTTCTGTCAATGCATTATTCAAGCAGATACAGCTAAAATGGGAATGAAACAGTATTTTTTACCAGTGGTTATATGAGCAGTCTCATATTTTTGTAATCTGTCAACTTGTCAGTTTTATATTCCAGGATCATTTTTTTTAAAGTCAGAATTCACTTTGCCTAGTTTGTATGTATTAGCCATGTGGAATATCCATACTATCTTCTCCCCAGTTAACCTATTGAGCAAACTAGGTAGATGTATCTCCCCACAGATGAATAGTTTTTAATTAACCAAAATACCAAAAGCACCAAATGATTGAATCATTGATTATTCAATGACTGAATAATCATCTAAGTGGTAACGGTTGGTATTTCAAATTTCTTTTCCTTTAACTTTCCTTCCAAACACATTACTACAGTATTTCACTATTTTGATTTATCTTCATGATGCTGTTGTCCAACTGCAGATTCCTCATTTTTGTCTAATTTTTTAAAAAGCCAATAGGAAAATCTATACTATAGCCTTTAAACCTTCAGTATATACTCCTAAGCAGCCAGCTATTTACCTGACCAATTTACTCATTTTTGGCATACTGTGTCCATTGCAGGAAAATTCACAAATGGCAGCCACTAGCTTTTTGGATTTTCAAAGGCCTTAATACTACATTAAATATTAAAGTTAAGCCTGTACCAGGCAATGTCAGAAAGTAGGTCTCCAGCAGTTAGATGGACACAGCCAACTTAATAACCAGAAGACATCAAACAACAGGCTTCAGAAACACACCATGAAGCAGTGGGGGAAAAATACAATAGGCAGGAGAAAGAGTTTTTAGTGAAACTTTTTGTGGAAGTACCAACTTTGACATCTTAAAAGCAATCAGAAATCTGAGGTGCTGCGAATTTCCACAGCATCAGCTGAAGAAGGAACTTCAGAGAGAGAGAAAAGATACTTTGAAAAAGTCCTATGAAGACGAATGGGAAAAGTGAGAGATTATATGGTGGGTTCCATAAACTTTAGGATGAGCATCAATCTAAAAAAAAAAGTATTTGTAAGAGTGGAAGAAAGAGAAATAAATGATCGTCGGCGCCACATCTTAGCAAGTCCGCTGGGTTCGAGAAACCGGAGGCAGAACGGGGAGTGGGGAGTTAACCTGAATTCTTTCCCTTAACAGTGAAGACCGAGGGTTCTTTTCACCACCGTGCAAACTACCTTCTCTCCTTAGTACCTTGTTTGCCAACCTTGGATGAGGTTGGTGTATTTGCTCAAGGTCCCCTCCAGAACTGCCTCCGTTCTCCTACCAGCCGCCAGTCCCCCCGGGGCACGGCCGCCACACACTCCTCCTGGACTGGCCGCAGTTGAACTGGGGCTGCCGCTGCTTCCTCCATCCGGCCTCGCGGCCGGCGCTGCGGCCACAACTCCTACTTGCCGGCCCGAGAAACCCCGACTGGTAGAAGTGGAAGGCGAGGAGCCCCCCGACGTGGGGCGACTGCTACTCCGGCTGCTACTGTTACTGCCTCCGCCGCTGCTATTGGCTGTAGCCACGGCCGCTGACACGTTGTCCCCGGGGCTTTGCGCCGCTGTAGCTGCCTTCTCCATGGAGTTCGCGGGAAGGCTCTGAGGTACCCCGGCCCTTGCTTAGATTGTAGCTGCTGCTGGCAGGTTGGGAAATATCCGAGTCATTTCGCTAAGAAAAAGGGAGAGGAAGGACTGAGCTATCCCCGCGGGCACCACCCACTCAAAGGCTTTTTGCGCCCACAAAGCGGAGGCGGCGCCGGCGCTTTGTGTCCAGTGGCGTGGAGAAATCCGCCCCGCCCGCGATTCTCCCTCGAGGCCGCCCTCTTGCTCCAGCCCTAGTTGTGAATCTCTACTTGAGGCCCGGCAGGAAGGCCGACCGCGAGCGATTCTCCGTGCTACAAAATTTGGGAGAAGACAAGATACATTCGCGCCTCGCTCTTACTGCCAGCGCCGGCTGCCTCTGCTCCGACGCATACGCTTTTTGGAAGACTAGCCCAAGGAGCGTTCAGCCGGAATAACTTTTGCATCAGAGTTCCGGAGCTGAAGGCGTGTGGACCAGCCACGGCGCTGAATGTCAGGCTGGTTGATTTTATAATTTGTCTTAAGCCGAAGGCTATAAGCCATGCTGAATAAGCAATTCCGCTCAGTGTGAATTAGACTGTCCTTGAATGGCATTTGGCAGAAGAGGCCCCGGTGGAGACCTGTCTGACCAGTGTATCCCACCTTCTGCCCCATCGTGGGAGAAGAGCTATCATTGATAGCTATTTGCTGTCAATGGTAGCAAATAAAACTTGTATATGCAGATTTTTAAAGTGTGAGCCTTGGCAGATGGAGTAGGAACTAATCTTTTGATTATTTATACCACATGATATAATCCATAATTTTTCAAGATTAAGTCCCCCAAAAAACTGTTTTATTTATTCAGTAGAGTAGGCTTTTCCAATCTGGGTCCATCTGAATTTATGATTTGTAAATTGCATCATAGTTTGCTGCTTGAAATGATAAACTTTGTGATACTATGGGAGACCTTATTGTTCCATTTCAGGGTAAAATTTTAATCCAATCTTGATTTTTAAAAAGTAAAAAGTCCACTAGAAAGAATTGGATAGGAATATGTTTCTATTAAAGGCTAATTTTCCCCTTCAGGTTTTTAAACAAAGTCTTTCCATATCAGAAATTTTATATAATTTCTGAAACTTACTGAACCAATTCTCTAACTTCACATAAGACTCTGAACCATAAAATGAACACTAAACTGAGTTAGACTCCTACAAACACTGTTCCATCCATGAAGCAAGTTTAAAAATTAATCAATCTTATTGTATGAATACAGCCAACAATATGGCTAATATTGGGGAACATCATTTATAGTAATAGAACAGTACAATACCCAAAACTTTAGTTTCATATTTGATGCTTTTATACCATAGCTGCTGTCTGCCTACCAAGTCAGGATCATATGAGACATCTGTTTGGTTCAAAATACTTTGATAATTAAATTAGATACACAGGAAACAAATGTAAAACTTTCCTTTCCCTGATGTATTTATACATTCGCTGCTCACAAGAGCATCAATACTGAAATGGCCTTCTGGGACAAAATAAACAGAAGTAAAACAATGTTGGAGGCGATGCTTTCTTTCCAAGCTCATAAATACAATATGTAAATAGGGGAAATCCATTCCTACTTTTTATACAAATTGATTTATGTACTTTACATAACAGGTTTAACCCTAATTAAATCCATGGGTCTAATTATCAGTTGAATTATCTGAAGATTGTGACTGATTTGGAGTTACTTTTGGGTGCAAAAAAGTCAAATTATTAAAGTAATTTCGATAGGCAAATGAATTTTTCACTTATCAAAATAATTTGGAACATAGCATAAAGTGATACCCTATACCAATGATGGCTAACCTTTTTGCCATCGCGTGCCAAAAGCGGGGGGAGTGTGGGGGGGTTACGCACGTGAGTGCCCACATCCATAATTCTGTGTGTCCCGCCCCCGCATATGTGTGCGTGACACCCCCCCCATGCTTCCCTCGCTTTTGGCATGTGATGGCACAGCGGGCTCGGTAGGCCCATTTTTCACCCTCCCCAGGCTCC
>JANHZT010005439.1:47108-59090 GCA_032468215.1 Stegonotus admiraltiensis
AAAATGTGGGTTTTTGAAGAAACTATTAATGGGAGGAACCTTACAGATATCATAAATAATGACCATGAGAATGTGAAATATCTTCCTGGATATAAACTACCAGAAAATGTGGTAAATATCGGAACGGATATATCTCAATACACTTTATCTTGATATCACATGACATACAATTTCTGAAAGTAAGAAAACTCTTTTGGAAATTTCTGGTCTTTCGTGAATAAACCAATTATGAGAAAATTGGCTACCTATCCCCTCACTGAATCTCAGAGTTGGCTTATTTTTACCGCATGGGGATAAATTAGGTATCTTTCCAGAGATTGAAGAAAATAAAGCAGTTTTCATTGACATGTATATATTGTTCTGACCTAGGCTTCCCAAGAGCATGAAACAGACTCCTTGTCCCGACAAAACCCCCTTTTTATTCAGTTACTGTGAATTCCTCTCATTCACATCCAGCAAAGTCTTTCAAGGGAGAATTTACAGTCACAGATCTTATCTGGCTTGGAGAGCTGCCAGGCTAATATCTTCAAAACTTGGCAAGAACTCTCTGAGAGTCATGAATCAATTAAGCGAACTAATGGTCTCCTGCAAACTCCCCTCCCCTTTCGCTCCTCTTTATTCCCTATGGGAGGGGCCATTCACTATCCACCTGTGGCTTTACTCCTGAGTCAACCCTTGTTCCTTAGCTGTTCCCTTCTCCTAGCAGCTCTGCACATGCACACGCTGGGAACAGGCTCCAGCTGTCCTCTGCCCCACTGATGTCCGACTCTGAAGGCAGCTGACAACTGTCAGATGGCCCTGGCCCCATCTCTGCCTCTAACGCAGAGCACTCATCAGAGCCTTCCCCAGACTCCAGGACTGGCCCATGTTCCTCCCCAATCTCCTCACTGCATGAGTCTGCCACCAGCTCCACTGGCCACTGGTGGGCCACAACATATATGTTAAATCTCAAAAGAACAATTGCCTTCTACCACAAAAAGTCAAACATAGAATGTATTCCTTTGAAGAGTTTTTCTAATAATTTACTTAGAATGCTGTGGTTATACTTTTAGCATAGCTTTTATTAAAATACTTTAAATCTATAATAAATAATTTAAGGAAAAGATATTGTAAATGTCAAAGAGAAAATAAAGGAAAAGAGAAAAGAGAAAAGAAAGAGAAAACAGAATAGAAAACATGAAAAATATACAAAAGAAATAGTTTGGAAGCATCCTCTTTTTTCTGTGTCAACTGCCTTTATTATTATTTTTAATTTAATATAAATAGGAAGAGCAACATATTAAAAATCCATATAAACAATCCAGACAAACCAGTATTGTCTGGTTACAATTCTTTTGAGTAATACTCAACATAGTAATAATAATAATGTTCTCTAGTAGTAATCTCTTAATGACAGTGCTTTTCCCTCATAATATTAATACATATTAATTATTAATACTAATCAAAATTAATAAGTTAAAATAATCAACCCTAATAGTAAAATTAATCTTTCTCTTGTGATTTTACAAGTTCTAGCTACTGTTTCTCTTATTTAACCATCGATAGAACAGATCCCATATCTCAAAATATTCAGTGTTTTCCTTTTCTTTAATTTCAAGTGTTAGTTTATTCATTTCTGCACATTCTAAGATTTTTGTTATTATGTTTTCTTCTGTAGGAATCTCCATACCCTACCAATGTTGTGCAAGCATGATTCTGGCTGCTATTAATACATATACTATTAAATATACATTCCTTTTACTGTATTTTTCTGGGTTAATGCCCAACAGAAATATTTCCAGTTTTAAATCTATGTTCCTTTATCATTTTTTCTATCCAGTGTGTATTTTAGTCCAATACTCTTTTGCTTTCAGGCATGTCCAGCACGTATGGTAGTATGAGCCCGGGGTCTCGTTGCACTTCCAACACTTGACAGACATATTCTTAAAACATTTTAGCTACTCTTGCTGGAGGGAAGTGCCATCTATAAAACATTTTGTATAGGTTCCCAATTATAATCAAATATCTCTTTCTAAGATTATATCATATTTCCATTCTATTCACAACCTATTGTTTCTAAATCTTTCATCAAAACCATTTCACAAAATGATTTCTTTTTTACATAAAAAGTCTAGAAGGCTTTGGTTATAAGTATATTCCAAATTTTATTGTTTCTTTGTATTTATAATTTGTTACTATGGTCAATTGGATATGTAGATATTAATATCTTGGCTATTCAATTATTCATTCTGGAAATCTACAATTTTCCAGTTCCATCTGCTGTAATACGATTTATCAACACATTTTGCAGGGTATGTGTATTTTTTAAAAACAATTATTTTCAAATGGTTTTCTTTTGACCTTACTATATGAATTTGCTATTTCTATTAATTAAATGCAATTTAAAATAAATAATAGTGAATTGGGTATCATTGAACATGATTACACATTTCTTCTTCTTTTTTTCTTTCCCAATTAATTTTGTTTTCAGGTTGCAGTCCCAAATCTGACTGAAGCTGTGAAAGATGCAAACTTGTTGGTTTTTGTCATTCCCCACCAGTTCATTTATAAAATCTGTGATGCAATTACTGGGCATTTAACAAAGCAAGCTGTTGGTATAACTCTTATTAAGGTACAGCAAATAAGATACAAATGTTTCTTTTTGTGTACAGAATGATACTCTAAATTATTTACTTATGTATTCAATTTTTATAACTGCTCTTAATTGAATCATGGAGTACAACTCAACTAAAGTCATTCTGGGGGGGCTTATTAAATAGCTATTCAATAAAGGTGCAGATAAAGATTTCTGTAGATCTCATCAGGAATGCCCCTTGGCCATAATGATTCAGACTATGAGCTGAAATCTCATTCACCCAGCCCACAGAAGCACCGAAGGGCAGCCCTTCCATGTTAAGAGAGTAGGAAGGTGGAAAGTAGAATATATTCAGGAGCAGCCAGATGCTGGGTAATAGATCAATCCAACATATGCTCAGGAAGAGGCTGGCATTCCTGTAGTTATATTCCCACTTGTGTATAATTTATTTATTTAAAACATTGCTATAGTTACCCATCTTATATTAATCTCTGGGCGGCTCCCTATCACATCAAAACAACATTAAAAAACCATATTATAATTATAATAACTAAATGCAATAAAAACAACAAAAGCCTGGTTCTGTTGTGTGGTCATTTATTATTGGAATTGCTGTCTTTGACAGCCAAACCTTAAATGCTTTGCTGTGAAATGTTCTACATTTTTATTGTACATTTTTTTGGAAACTAACTTTCCTTTTACTCAGATAATGAATTCCCACTTGCCCAATGCACTAGAGCTACTGGTATGAACTGTGTTGCTTTTGGCCTTGGACTGTAATCATCTCCTGCTGAATTTACAACTTTAATGTTGCTTAGCTAACTGATTTCAGCCTGAGGGATCCAAGACAAGACATATCTAAGTTTTATTTGGCTTCAATTTTGGAGCTACATGTAAAATCATCAACTACTTCTCCAATGTATACGTGAATTCCTTTTAATCACTGGATTCTAAACAATTTTTAAAGAAAAAAAAATCATAGTTTTGAGTTGCCAAGTGTCCCTTGAATCATGAGCAGCTACTTCAGAAAGGAAAAATTGGCTCCCACCTACTACAAGGCAGGTTGCACAATTTTCCTTTGGTCAGAGTTCAATTCAACCTAAAGTGGAAGATCTGATAGATTATTGGTATAGCAAATCAAAAACTAGATTTGAATTAATGTTGTATACATTTTAAATTTACTGTAATTAAAACTAAATATAGTCAGTGTGATTATTCTCAATCATGTATTTAAGAATATTTTTATGTTAAAAATTAGTTTAGTAGTAGCTCCTTGAAGTTTCTAGAGCCATAACTTTCAGAAATGCTGAATGTTCCTGTATGTCATGAAGATTGTACACCTCTTTATTTCAGTTATTCAATAGACTTGTTTAGATTCTGGTTTTTATTATATCACGGTGACAACTCTGCATTTATTTCACAAATTATATTAATGGGTTTTGGGAAAGGAAATATTGGTATAAAACCAAGTTGTAGTTTTCCAACCTCTATTTTTTAGCTGAAATAAACAATGCGGAAAATGTTTTCTTTCTTTCTACATGTTACTGCTTTTCACTAGATTTTAATTGAGCCTTAACTCAATAGGCTCAGAAATAGCTATACTTTTGCCAGCCATGGTATTCTAGTAAAATAATTCAATATGTTTCACCTTATTTTTGAATAGTGATTTTAAAATGTTGAAAGGAAAAATGCTAAAT
Organism: Stegonotus admiraltiensis; assembly: GCA_032468215.1. Taxonomy (NCBI): domain Eukaryota; kingdom Metazoa; phylum Chordata; class Lepidosauria; order Squamata; family Colubridae; genus Stegonotus; species Stegonotus admiraltiensis. The sequence goes on from JANHZT010005439.1 coordinate 51,381, forward strand.
GTTGATTTAGAACAGGACAGAAATGTGTGTAAATCAGGATCTAAATTCTAAAGAACGGTGCTTAAAATATGTCATAAACTGAAAATGTTTGATTGTAAGCAGACACTGCATCAATAAAGATTAGATAACTCTGTATGCTATGAAAAATGTCATTGTAAAGACCATCCAAATCAACTGTAATCACTGCTTTCCTATGTTTCTTGCAGGGTATAGATGAAGGCCCTGAAGGACTCAGACTCATCTCTGATGTAATTCGGGCAAAAATGGGGATAGATATCAGTGTGTTGATGGGAGCAAACATTGCCAATGAAGTAGCTGCAGAGAAATTCTGTGAAACCACAATAGGTAAATTTCAAAAAATAACATAATGCTTTTCAATAAATACCTTCATTTCAGTTTTGCCCAACCCTCAGTATCTCCTGCATTTGTTCATATTTGGTATGTAATCCTATCCATGGATTAAGTAGGTGTCATTGAACCTAGTGATGCTGAAATTTATAATATGATATTGCACACAATCCTTGGTAACAAGAATAAGTAGCAAACATTTCCTTTGTGAGGAAAGAAAGGATATTCCCACCTGTTATTCTCCTTTAAAAAAAAAAGAAATTCCAAAAATTCCAGCTGTGTTTTTAAAAATATCAAGAGAGTTGCTATTCGTAACATTTGGGTTGGTTCAGAAATATCTACGGCAACGATCATTGGCTTCAGAATGACAAATGCACCTGGGTAATCAAAGCTCTGCTCTTTGTAACTGACCACTGCATGCATTATATAGGTATAAAAAGTATCAGAGTTTTGATTGCCAAATCATGCCTCTCATTTTAAAGCCAATGATTATTGCTGCAGATGCCTCTGCCACTGCTCTTCACTGCCAGTGCAATAATCTTTTGCTCTCAATAAAGTTGCATTTTGTTTTTCTTTTCAGTAACATTGTAAAGCCAGGGAAATGATTGAAGCCTGGAAAAGGGCCCCTTGTTGGTTAACAGGAGTGCTGATTTACTACCAGCTTATCAAGCACTTAGGAGTTGAGGGCTTGGCCACACAACGAAACAACAGCCAATCACCAGCCACCAACAACCAATGAACCAATAGGAAGGCACCACATAAATATGACTCACAGAATAGCTGAAAACACATATTCCAGTAGAGAGAAGTTCCCTGAAGATGGGCATGAGTCCAAAAGCTCAGCAGAGTAAATCTCTGGTTCAGGTGACCAACCCAGATTCGATCTTAAAGCAGATTTCTTCAAGCAGAAGCCCTCCAAATATTTTGGGACTATAATTTTAGAATGTTCAACCAGAACTGAAATCTTGGAAGTTGTTGGGCCAAGGCATCCAGAGAATATCAGATTGAATTATATGAGGAATAGTGTAATCCAAAATAGGTCTACTTAAAATGAAATTCTATAGAGGTTCAATGAATCTAACTATCAGACAAGCAGTAGCAATACAATACAATAGCTTAACATATATCAAGGCTTTCCAAATTCTGCATGTGTTTTTTGTCTTATAGCTGAGAAATCATGTCTTATGTATTGCTGTTGTATCTCAAGTACGCCTGTTTTGTCAGTAGTGTGATTCTTTGATAAGATAAATCAGGATGCTAGAGGTATAAAATATGTATTGCCTTGGCTGATTCTGTATTAGCCAAAAGGTAAATTGGTTTTCTCTATATTTTATTCGCCATAATACACAAATACAAAATAAAGAGGCCTTTATTAGTAACAACCTATCAGATGAAACCACAAATAAAATATGACTAGACAGCATAGAATTGAACATATATACAAGAATCATCAGTGCTAACCTCTATAGATTTTCCCCAAAGGTACTTTTCCAAAAGGCAACTGGACTTTTTTGGGTTTTTTCCTTTAAAACATTTCATTTGTCATCCAAAAAGCTTCTTCAGTTCTGACTCTTCTGAACCCCCTTGGATAAGAAGTGAAACATTTTCAAAGGAAAGTCCAGTCCATTGCCTTTTGGAAAAGCACCAGTGGTGGGTTGTCCTTGGCTCGGTCTGGTTCACAAGAACCAGTAGTAAAACTGGCGGGAGGCTTCGCCCACTGACCTGGACGTCATCAGGAAGTTTATGCACATGCGCAGAAGTGAACGCACATGCGTGGTCCCATTGCGAATTGGTAGTAAAGGTAAGTAGAACCCACCCCCTGAAAAGCACCCTTGGAACAACCATGACCGGGATGATTGAGAATCTCCATTGACCTTTAGAGATTTCATGGTTCATTTCTTATCTCTCAGTAGAATCCTATTTTAACCGTTCTGATATGAATTAACAATTGCTCTGGAATCAGGAAGGATTTGGAAATACAGCATACTAAAGATTCAATAGGTTTATTTTTAATTGTGTTGTGTAAAAGTTTTCTTTCGTTTCCTGCTTGGAAATGCAGAGATGATAACTAAATGAAATTAGCAATTTTTCCCCATTCCTCTCCCTACTTCCCAATAAAAACAGGGTGCAAAATCTTGGAAAATGGCCTCCTTTTCAAAGAACTTCTACAGACTCCAAACTTCAGAATAACTGTTGTGGATGATGCTGATACAGTTGAGATTTGTGGTGCTCTTAAGGTACTTTTTTGTTTGTTTGTAAAGATGGCATTAAAAAACTAAATTGCCTCCCACCTACTCATAAGACTAGAGAAACACTTGCTGAGGAGTTTGTTACCAGAACTGATTTCAGTGTTTGCTTCCTCTGCAATCTTCAATAACATGTTGGTACAAAACTACCTTATTGAATTAATGCAAAATTTCTCTCAGTACACAGGCACTTACATCTTCTCGTTTCAAAAGCACTTTGAAATAGGAGTTTTAGATTTTTATTGTTGGTTGGTTTAATGGTAGACAACAAGAACTAGGACAGCTTTTCCCTTTTTTAGCCAATTACGATATATCTCATGGATAAAGTTGGAATTGGACTGAGTTCATGCAAAATTCACATAGAATTAAGATTTGTAACCAATGTGAATTAAGATTTTTATATCTTTGTTTACAATCCTAAGTGACACTGAATGGTTTCTCATATTGCAACACATCTTTTCATCTCCGAATGGGTTTCCAGACAAGATACAAGGCACTGAAACTTATAATTCTTAGAATTTCAGTCAACATGGCCACTGGGATATAATTCACCTCATAAAGGTGATAGACAACTAGTTTGTGCCTTATTTAAATGCATTCCCATCACAGCAAAGAGTGCTGATAAAATGTAAGATTAATTCTGGAAATTGGTAATTGTTTAAGACTCTTCACTATCATACAAATCAAACTTACTTTCAGAAATCAGAATTTCTTTTCTTCAAGATAATTCAGTTGCTTTACCACCAGATAATACTAGAGATTTATATGTACATAAGGACATACATAAGGGTAGCTTATCAGTTTGATTTCGAAATGTGCCTGCCCAGAAATCCCCCCCAAAAAATGGAGTGGGCATCCTATCGGTTAAAGAGGATGATATGAACAAACGTAACATGGTTCCTGTAGGGCACAAGTGTCAAACTCGATCGCCTCACATGATGTATTGTGACGTATCGTGATGTTTTTTGCCTTTGCGGAGCAGGGGTGAACATGGCTTGCGTGTGGCTCATCTGGCCCATGGGCCGCCAGTTTGACACCTCTACTTTAGGGGAAATGGCTTTTCCAGCAGACTATTAATGAAAGACATCAATGATATTAATATCATTTTGCGCTTGTAACATGTTTTCAAAATTCCAAATTTGCTTGCTGGCACCCAATCAGCTTTTGTGACTTTCTGACAAACAAAGTCAATGGGGAAGCCACATTCTCTTAACAACTGTTTTAGTAACTTAACAACGGCAATGATTCATTTAACAACTGTGACAAAAAAGGTCATAAAATGGGGCAAAATTCACTTAACAAATGTCTTAACTTAGATACAGAAATTTAGGTTCAATTGTGGTTGTAAGTCGAGGACTCTTGTGTGTGGGTGTGTGCATGTATGTATGTGTGTGTATGTTGAGAACTTTAAATTTATGTGGCATGCATGTAACTGTAAGTTCAATGAGTTCTTCCATCATCCTGCAGTCTCTTTGCCTTTTCCATGTCATTTATTTAGAACATAGTGGCAGTAGGAGCTGGCTTCTGTGATGGTCTTTGCTGTGGAGATAATACCAAAGCAGCTGTCATTAGACTTGGATTAATGGAAATGATAGCTTTTGCCAAAATCTTCTGCAAGGGGCAGGTCTCAATTGCTACTTTCCTGGAGAGCTGTGGGGTTGCAGATTTAATCACAACCTGTTACGGTGGCCGAAATCGGAGAGTGGCTGAAGCATTTGTTAAAACAGGAAAGGTATATTACTTGTAGTGTTACCGATACTTTCTCTCAACCCATGAAGCTAACATATTTGGAATGATTCTATTGTGACTGTATTAGAGGGTAATAAGGTACATTTTTGCACTTAGTTATAACTTATAGAAACATAAACCCCAATAACTCCAAACTTACTTATTTAAAAATTTCTAAACAGTACTGAAATTACAGAAGAGGCCAGTTTCCTTTGTTTTTATAATGAATTTCTTAGTAAATATTTTAGAGGACTCTTAAATTGTGTTAAAATGAAAATAAGAAAACAAATCCCACCCAAAGGTTAGTGACCATCCTGAATCAAAACTTCTAAAAATGCCTCAGGCAATACCTAATTTATTAAGAGTAATAGTAGAGCTAGGCAAAGTCATAATCATAATGCCAGTGTATTCACAGACTGTGCTAATAGCAGATTAGCTGCTCATTATAATAAGAGTAGGACTTGCTAATTGCTTGTTTTTGTAGTAAAGGGCTAATCAACTAGGACGTAGGATTTCTATCTGAAACTGTTAGCAAACAGTTGATATGAAGAGTAGTAATCACATTCTTACCTATATCAGTGAAACTTAGAAATACTTATTTTTAACATTCAGAGTATTGAAGAACTGGAGCAAGAGATGCTGAATGGGCAGAAACTTCAAGGACCACAGACTTCTGCAGAAGTGTATCGCATTCTTCAGCAGAAAGGTTTGGTGGAAAAGTAAGTGAGCCACTAATCTAATGATTTCTTCTCCCTATTTTCAAGCCCAAATACCTCCCAAATCTGCTGTACCTTTTGGATCTTTTGAGACTGTATTAGGAAGCAGGGACTCTTCTACTCAGAGTGTCTGCTAGGACTAAGGTACTAATGATTACTGAGCTATATATTTAAATGATCTCTCAATAATATTAAAATGCAGTCTCATTCTGCATGTTTTGACAGAAAATCAAACCATAATTTTATCTAGTTCTTTTAAAATTGTGTGCATGCTTAAAAATGTTTGCACACTTGATTACCTGAAAATTCAAAAAGTGTTTATCCTAACTTCCTGCAGTAGTTTTCCTGTAGTTTACTTTCTTTAATCATAAGCAATATACCAATTTGTTTAACGGGCAGTTCCTTTGAGTTTCCTTTATATTTTCTTCCAACCTTTGCTTCTCTGTTTTATTGTAAAAGTTAGTAATAGAAAATAAAAAGAGAAAAAAGACCTATAGTTCACAAAAAGGTTCAAAAACTCCTACAGAATTTGATTTTCAGTTCTTATGACTTGTGAAGTTCTTATGACTTGTGAAGTTCTTATGATTTGAAAACAGAAATGGTTGGAAAATTTTTGGCTTTCCCATAAAGCAGTGATGGGGAGCATTCCTGAGCTGAGTTGAAGTCCACAAAAGGGCTATAGTTACCGACCTCTTAAAAAAGATATACCAGTCTTGAAATTTTTGATATCTGGTTCCCATTTTTAACATATCCATAACAGGGACAAATAGGATAAATATACATATGTCGTTACTTTTTTTAGCATTGATCCTGCATGGTTGCAGGGCCCACTTGTTTTTGCTCTGAACTCGTCTAGTTCTTACAAGCAAAGCTATCAAGGCATGATGCAAGAGGGATTTTGTTAATCACAGAGCAGAAGCCGATTCGGGCTGAGAAAGAGTGACTTGTCCAAAGTCATTCAGCTGGCTTCCATGCTGAAGGGAAGACCAGAATCTGGGTCTCCCTATTCCCAACATGTTGGCACTCTACGAATACATTGTAAAATGTTCAGGTAACCTTTGCCTGCAGAATGCAGTGAAGGAAAAAGAAGATATGTTTCTCCTCTAAAATTTTTGTGGATTTTTTTAATGCAGTGTACTTTGTTAATTTAGGGACTAGTCCATTTAAATATATTTGCCTCAACAGAAAAAGGAGATACAAATCAAGTAAATAAATGGTATCTCAGATTTGTTTTGGTCATCAGAACATTTAAAAAGTTCCAATAGCTGTAACTGAACATTAAAAACACCAATAGCTGTAATTGTCTCCCCTAGTAAGATGATTGCTTGTCTTATTTTTTAGGTTTCCACTATTTACTGCTGTTTATAAAATCTGCTATGAAGAAAAGCCTGTCCAAGAAATGATCTCCTGCCTCCAAAGCCATCCAGAGCATATATAAAGCACTTTACTATTGTCACATTTCCTGCCTTTTCATACTCGAGTTCAAATTAATGTCATTGGCTTGCCTACTCCATGAAGAAATTGCAGAAATACGTGTGTCTATGGATTTCTCTATGTATTATACAGCTCCTAGAATACTAGCTGTTATTTTTAGTGGCTAAGATTTAGTTGGCTTTCAAATATACTGTGCAGAACTAGCACACTCCTCAAACTTCCTAATCCTCTTGCCCTGTTTGAAATGTTTGATGTTCTTTTAAGCATAATTCTAATGCTTCCTTTTCAAGCAGCGATTCATCTAGACTTCCCAATGATTCAAGGGGAAGATGCAATTAGGGCAGAAATAAGATACTACAGTACTCCAGAAGTTTATTGGACTAAAGATCCTATCAGTGTGTATTAATAGCATCAACGAGAGCTTTAATTGTCAATTTCTGGAGCCCTATAAATTGAGCACATCATATCAATATCACCTAGAAACTGTTTGCTAAAGTATAGTGAGCTTCAAGAACATGCATTCAATTTTTTTTCAGTCAGATTTCCACATCTTGTATGTCGCAGATTGCCATTTAATGAGAATTACTTTAGTATCATTTAATTAGTGGGAAGTGGCTTTAAGATTTTTAAAACTTAGATTTTAAAAATAATTTATTCTTAAAAGTAATTTAAAGAAATGAAGATTTTTCAAATGTGCTTTTAAAGGGATTGTGGCCTCTTTTTAAAAAAAAAAAATACTGGCTTGCCAATCCAGTAAGTGTATGGAAGTACAGTTCTTAAGGACTCCCGCTTTATCAGGATGTGATGGGAATTGTAGTCCTAAGTGATAAGATTGCTGTTTAAAGCAAAAATTTGCTCTCCAATATTTATCCCGTCTTTAATTCAGCTTTCTCCATTTTCTCTACCTAAGCTAAGAATTTAAGGTAACAAATCAAAAAATTTTGATCTAGCTGTGATGCTTAACATCACACATTTTTAAGCAATGCATAATCCTGTGGATTTATATACAGTATGCAGCTCCAAAGCTGCTCTTATCCTAGCTGAATAATATTAAGGTGACTATATAGGCATATATAATGAGGACCGATTGTGGGGGCAATAAACTGACTTTGTATAAAAAAGAACACCACGGGGGGGGGGCGAAAGCCCTACTAAGAAGGTATATACAAAAGTATGAAGGCTATTGCTTAATGCATTGTAAGCCGCCCTGAGTCTACAGAGAAGGGTGGCATATAAAT
>JANHZT010005441.1:0-10162 GCA_032468215.1 Stegonotus admiraltiensis
AGAGAGTCATTGAGGCCATTTGGAGGTTTATCTGTGTCCTCAGGGTCATCTTATTAGTGCAAATGACTCCAAATCATTTGAAAAAAAAGAAAAACAAGAAAATCCAGTTGCCTCTTGAAAAAAAAAGCACCTTTGAGACAATCATGACCTCCATAGACACGAATGCATAAGTAGTTTTAAACAGCACTGGCTTAATAGCTTCAACAGTCCAAAAGAAATTCTGACAACAAAATATGCTGGATTAATATATTAAATGATTATAGTTATTCTATGCTGCCATGTTTTCTGTAGTTGTTTTTAACCTCCTTTGCAACGTACTTTCCCCTCATAATTTTCTGCTGCTGTTTTTTTCCCATTTAAGCCAATAATTTAAATAAATAAGGATCAAGAAGAAGCTTCTATCCTTATTTGGAGGGGGAAATTGGGCATTTCTGGCCATACAGCTGCTGCTTATTCAGGTTTTTGCACATAGAATCAAAGGTTTGCAAGAGAGCATATTCATTAAGCATGCATATAAGCCTTTCCATAAGTGGGAGCACATGCTTCTCATTCACTGCAATGCTCAGTTATGAGGAAGCGTCTGTGTTTAGTTGAACATGCATAAACTTTAGAATATAATATCCAAAGGGCTTTATAGCTATGGATCCCACAGGATTTTTACTGAAAGGGAAAATTATGTGGTCTTGCCCTTATCATATTTAACTCTTACAAAGATAATAAATGGATGCTAGCTAAGTAATTGGTATGTCAAGTAATTTAGACCCATGCTTTGGTTCCCTGGAGTGCTTTTACCTAGGATTGAAATACTTTGGAAGGTGTCCTGAAGAAGACCTAGAAGGACATGAATTGGGGTTGACAGTTTTGGATTGGATAGTGTAATTACCATGAGGAGATTACTGCTGTGCTGTCCCATGGAGTCTTGTGGGACCATGTTCCAAACTGAAGCTGAGTACCTCCCCACTGGCTCTCTCCCTTGGACTCGAGGTCAATCTCCCTGACTTTCTAGCTGGTTTCATCTGGTTTCCTTATCAAGAAATGATGGGGAAGGGGTCATAGGGTAGGTTAGAGATGTAATGGTCTGATTTTCCTTCTATCAAGTGCCTAAGGCAGGTGCAGTTTGAGGAAGGGCTTTTGGGCTACTGTGAGGATCCGGCATGAATGTGAGTGTAGATTTGAGGTAAGTGGGTGGGGCAAATGGAAGCCTTGGCCTGGGAAATGAGAAAGAGGGATTGGAGAGACTTGGGGGGAGGATATATGAGGGCAAGGTGGAACTTCTAGTCCTGCCTTAGTCATGAAAGCCAGCTGGATGACTTGGGGCCAGTCACTCTTATCAGCCCAAACCACCTCAGAGAGGTGTGTTGCTGTAGGCAAAATAGGAGGAGGAAGGTGTGTTGGATATGTTTGCGGCCTTGAGTTATTTGTAAAAATAAAGGCATGACACAAATTAAAAAAAAAATTTTTTAAAGATAAATACCATAAAATTGTTTGTCCCTGCGATTTTCTTGACATTTTTTTTTTCAAAAGGGTTTGCCATTGTCTACTTCCTAAGATAGAGAGAGAGAGTGGCTGACCCAATGTCACCAGCTGATTGTGTACCTTAAGGCAGGAGGACTATAACTCCAAATCTTCTGGTTTTTAGCATAGTGCCTTAAAGTCTTTCACCAAACTGACTTTCATAAAGTAGTTCTTAATTTAAAAAATTTTTTCACAAAACAAAACAAAACAAATCAAAACAAAACAAAACAAAACAAAACAAAACAAAACAAAACAAAAACCTTTCCAGAATGACTATCTGGATACTAAACAAAAAAAAAATAGTTATGCATTCCTTAGGAACTGAAACATTTTTAATGCAACTAATTGCTGTAGATGTTTGAAAGATACAGCATATGAGCTAGAAGAACAATTTTTAACCTGCATAGCTCCAGGTCCTCTATTTCTCTCCTTTATCTTTTTAGAGAGAGATCAGCTTTGAGTGACTTTTAATATAATTGGCAAGAAAAGAGCTTTTTTGGTTTTGTTTTGAGAGACAGATTGACTCTTTTGCAACTCATTGGTGTTTATACTATTTTGATGGCTATCACTAGGGGAGCAGGACAAAGTTAAATATAGGTATTCCTCCTTTCCCAGTGATCCTTATTAAATATTTTTTCCTGTGCATCTATTAAGTGCTGGAATACACATTGATGGATGCTAACAGCTGGGTGGCAGTGAAAAGTGCAGTAATCTGAGCTCAGAGAAAGATTTTGAGTCATGGGTTGCCTGTATGAGCTATTAAATATAATGCAGTAGGTTTTCTATAAATAGGGGAAAAAACCCTGCAAAACATGGGTGCTGTATTTTAGAGAATCTGCTACTGCTGATAAAGGCAATTCCAAAAGATAGGATAGGCCAGGGTATGGTGTGGTATGGCCTCTTAGGGTTTATGCTGTGGGATCTAATATAGTTACATTTTCTTTTGAGTGCTTTCTAAGCTTTTACTTGGCTGAATAAATCCAACTGAAATATACTGTAAACTGTAAAGTTTTATACTGATTTTTTATTGATATTGAGGAAAACATGGGAGCTACTAAATAGGTCTGTGTGAAACTTTGGGTGTAACTTTGAGTAAAGGCTGACATAAATGTTCTTTCAAGTCTACTCTGGTACGTTGCTCAATTGGAGAATTTGAGGTGGGGAACCTCAGTTGTTTTTAGTTGTGATATTGTAATGTTACAATAATAATATTGATTCATAGTAATTTTGTGAGACAAACACACATTATTTCTTTTTCATATTCTCTGCATTAGGATACATTTTTCCAAATACATGTTTAGATGGGTTTAAATATACTTCTTGAAATATATGCGTGTGCAAATTTTTAATATTTAATTAAATATGTTAATGAAATATAGAAATCAAAATATTGGTATGGAGGATGCTTTCGAAACTATGCAAAGGTTAGTTAAGGGTTAAACGTTGCAGCCTCTATATTTCTGTATCTTTTAAGAGAAACAGGATGTAGTGACTGCACTGTCAGGCTCCTGGTCTGAGAGCAAACAGATGAGGAAGTACAAGGCAGACACTCCAGTTCTTGTTGTCGTGGAAACTTTTTGCGTCATTCTACCCAGCAATTACCTTATAGTGTCTTTATTTTTGGTAGTGGAATCAGTTGAACTTGGTTGTAATGAAGGAAGGTCGGATTTCAGATGTCATTATTACAATCTCATTTTGAAGACATGGCTTCATTGGAACTGCTTAGAAAATAAATATTTAGGAACATATTGCAATTTGAACAACATCTGTAGTGAAAATCATCTTGATTATGAATGGATATCAGTTTGTTAACTAGGAAGCCCTTCTAGTGATTAGTAATAAAGTTGATTAGGAGACTGGAAACCAAAATATATGACGAACGGTTGCAGGCATTGGGCATGTCTAGTTTAATGAAAAGAAGGACTAGGGGTGACATGATAGTATTCTAATACCTAATGGGCTGCCACAAAGAAGAGGGGGTTAACCTATTTTCCAAAGCACCTGAAGGCAGGACAAGAAGCAATGGGTGGAAATTAATAATGCCGAGAACCAACCTAGATCTAAGGAGAAATTTTCTGACAATTAGAACAATTAATCAGTGCAATAACTTGCCTCCAGAATTTGAGGGTGCCCCAACACTGGAGGTTTTAAAGAAGAGATTGGACAGCCATTTGTTTGAAATGGCATAGGGTTTCCTACTTGAGCAGAGGGTTGGACTAGAAGACCTGCAAAGTCCCTTCTGTTGTTCTGTTCTGTTCTGATCTACTACCTCAAACAGCCACCAAAAGTAACTTCGCCACCAAAGACCAATCCTCACATTTACAACCTTCACAGGTCTTAAGTAAGACCATAAGTGCAGTCACAGTTTTACTTTACATCCCCTTCATTTAACAACTGAGTTGCCTCTCCCAATTGTGGTTGCTAAACGAGGACACCAGTAAAAGCAAACTGAGTCAAATCTGTTAATTTTGTTCACTTTACAATTAATTGTAAATAAATAGTATCTATTAACTTTTGCTGCAACCCAAATAGTCTATGCTCATTCCTGATTGCTTTGAATGGAATGTGAATTATATACTACTGTATCTTTTGCTGTTTTGCTTTATTTATGCTTCTCATTCCACATATTCTTTGTTCCTTTCTTCAGTCATCCCTATAATTTACTATTAACTGTTCCTTGTTATTTCTTTTTGCTACTCTCGTATTTCTTTTAAATTCCACCACATAATTAGATTTTATTGGAATTTGTAGGAAGTTTGGTTGAAATTAAACCTCTTTCCACAGAAATGCATTCCACAGAAATGCAAAAGAGAGTTTTTGACATTGCTGAAGCAGTTGTAGATATAGCTGGGAAATACTCTGTATTGCCATAAAATGTATGAAGGAGTCTCTAAGGGTTACATTTTTCTGTGTGGACATAATACATTGCATGTGTTAATTAATCAAGGATATGTTACTATTTTAATGCAATTATTTATATCCCAGTTTTCAGGATAACAGTTATTTCAAAATGGCTTATAAACAGTAGAAAAAATTGTTTAAACAATCCAATAAGTATTCTTTAAAAATAAACTTCAAGTATCTTTCCTGCAAGGCAGTGTATTGCTTTGGGCTAAGGAAAAATGTCTGCTACTAAGAGGTCCTTCCACTCACCCCGTGTCTTTAAGAATTCTTCCTACAGGATAATTGATGGTACCTAGCAGCCTAGCAGCTTTATTTTACTTTAAGTTACCAGTTTTACAATTATTACTGGTCAAGACAGTTTGAACTATCATCAGCTCATAGCTGTGGAAACCTACCATATTTTCAAATACAGCTGAAATAAAACATATGATTGCTTTCTGCATTGAGTGACAAATAGTTAACGACATTTTTACACATAATTTCTGGATTTAAGAATGTTATCTCTTAGAGAGCAATTTGGGGCATATGTTTTAACATTTGTATTGTAGTAGAAGTTATTTATAAAAATGGCTAAAGACAGCTCAATCTCCAGCTTTAGGGACAGCATTGGAAAAACGTCCTGGAAGTAAGTGAGATAAATTCCTAACAAGGAAAGTTATTAATATTCCTCATTTTGGGGGAGTATTTGTCAGTGGTGGCCCAGATCAATTGAGTGGTTCCCCATTCTCCAAGGCTAGGTTGCATCTAACAAAATTCACACACACACACTGCTTTGCTGCCTCATTAAAATGACAATTAAAATCATTGTCACTAACATGAACTTCCACCTCTAGCATTTTCTTGTTCTGCCCTATGTAGTTTCTTCTGGTTTTAGCTGGGGAGCTGGAATCACCTTTATACCATGGTGACCCTGCTAAAGATTATATCCTCTGTATATACATTTTCAGTCTTCATTCATCCCTCTCAGGAACACTCCCTTGCCACAACTGGCAGCAAAGCAATGTGTGTGTGTGTGTGTGTGTGCGTGCATGTGTTTGCATGCATGCACGTACACATGCATGAACTTGCATTCGCTTGGTATCTGTAGTACTTCCATCTTATTTATTTATATGTTCATTTATATTTTGATTGTATTGTGTTACAAATAATTCAAGGCTGCAAACATATCCAACACCCCTTCCTCCTCCTATTTTTTCTACAACAGCTACCCTGTAAAGTGAATTGAACTGAGAGAAGGGCCCAAAATCACCCAACTGGCTTTCATGCAGGAGTGAATTGCTACTGGTTCATTCCAGTTCAGGCAAACCAGTACTGATAAAAACTACTAGTTCGGGCGAACCAGTAGTAAAAAAAAGTTACCGGTTCAGGCAAAGCAGTAGTTAGCTACTGGTTCAGTTGAACCAGCGGTTTAAAAAGCTACCAGTTCAGGTGAACCAGTAGTTAGCTACTGGTTCAGTTGAACCAGTAGTTTAAAAAAGCTACTGGTTCCTCCGAACCAGTATTTCCAACGATCAGCTGTGGAGCGGGGTTTAGCTTTGCTAGAGAGAAGGATTTCCTGCTTTCTAGCAAAGCTAAATCATGTGCCACAGCTGATCCCCCTGCTGTTCTATTTACCTTCCCAAGCCTCCTTTTGGCACATACTGCGCATGTGCGTGCCTGCACCATGCGCCAAAAGGAGGCTTGGGAAGGTAAGTAGAACAGTGGGGGAGGGAACAGCTGTGCAGCGGGGTTTAGCTTTGCTAGAAAGCAGGAAATCCTGCTTTCTAGCAAAGCTAAATCGTGCACCACAACTGATCCCTCCCTCACTTCTACTTACCTTCTGAAGCCTCCTTTTGGTGTGCACTGTGCATGTGCACATAGCGCGTGTTTGGTGCACATGCGTGGCCAGCGAACCGGTAGCAAACCGTTTCGGATTTCACCACTGCTTTCATGGCTAAGGCAGATCTTGAATTCATGGTCTCCCGTTTTCTAATTTGGTGCCTTAACCACTAGACCAAATTGGCTGTCTATTACAGTAGCTATACTTCTGTTGAACCTAGGGTAAGATGGTGGTAAGCATTTACCAGGAAGAGGGAAACGACAAGAAGCTATTTTCTAATCACTAGGATAAATTCTACCAATTCATCCTTTATTGCTTTTTAGTCAAAGTTTAGCGTGAATGAGTGATCTGTAATGTAAAGATATAATACTTGAATAGCCAGAAGCATACAGTTAAACATTCAGAAATAAGCTTTATGATCTAAATAATGCTTATTGAGCCACGGTGGCACAGTGGTTAGAGTGCAGTACTGTAGGCTCCTGCTGACTGCTGGCTTCCTGCAATTTGGCAGTTCAAATCTCACCAGATTCAAGGTTGACTCAGTCTTCCATCCTTCCGAGGTCGGTAAAATGAGGACCCAGATTGTTGGGGGCAATATGCTGACTCTGTAAACCACTTAGAGAGGGCTGGAAAGCACTGTAAAGCAGCATATAAGTGTGAGTGCTATAGCTATTCTTTAGATAGAGGAACAAGGAACCGCAAGAAAAGTAGCAGTCAAAAATAAGTAAGATAGTTTACTTATTAAAATTACTTTGAAAAACAATTTTGAGAAATTTCATAATTTATACACAAGATGTAAGGATGACTCAACACAAATGATGAGAAACAGGTGATATACAAGAAACTCTTTTGAGGAGCATGAGAAAGGGAAAATAATAGCTTACCACTTACCACTTGGTAAGCTTTTTGGACAATTGGGAAATCAGGTTTTAACATTGAGTTAATCCAGAATAACAGAAGTAAGATCTTGGCAACAGTAACTCATTCTTAGCTACCATTTTGGATTCTCTGCGTGCAATATTTAGTTTTCATATTTAAAAGTCTAGCAGAAAGTCAGTGGTTCCCAAATCTGGGTAAAATTCCCAAAATTGTGTAGAAGTGTTTTTTCTTTGAGTGAGACACATTAACCTATTATCTGATCACAATAAGAATATTTAAATCAATTTAAAGTTCTTATACTGAGTAAAAAGGATTTTCTGATAAGCAGTTTGGAGTAATGAAGGAAAGTTTGTTTAATAATAACATTTTTTTTTGTAAAAGTAGTGTTTCTCTTTCTTTCAAAAATAAACTGTAAAGATCTTTGCAGATTTGCCTTCTGAATCAAGTTGCTATGGTGTTATTGTCTTTGTTTGGTTAATGCTGTGCTTAGTTTCCATGGAAATATTTATTTACTGAGCTAGATCTGATGAGATGCTGTTGGCATATCTGAACTATTTTTAATCAATAAAAATGTTGAATAAGATAGATATCAAAAAAGCATTAAATGAATTTTGTCTACTACATACTTTTTGCGCTTAAAATATTAGGTTGTTGGATCTTCTTATGGTAATTCGGATTATCGGTGCTCTGATCATCTACACTATTGGTGCTCTACTCAAATATTACATTTTGTAGGTTCTGAAGATTGGCACATATATCACTATTTTATTGTACTAAGCCTGCATTAAAATAATGTAACTATAAATTTGAAGCTGCAATCTGTTCCATTCTTATGTGGAGTTTACATATACATGACTTCAGTTTAAATCTTTGACCTGACTAAATGACAATCCTGGGGAATAATCATTAATTGCATTTAAATAGTTATTTGATTAAAATTAAATTGTCTTTCATGTCTGGTTCTGGAAACTTCATGGAATACTGCCCTCTAGTAGGCAATTAAAGTCCAAAATTCAAAAACTAGTGTCATTTGGAAAAATTGTTATAAATTACTTTGATGTTTTGCCTGAAATTAGTTAATTGGTATTTGTTATTGTTAAATTTGCTATTGATCCTCTCATCTCCATTGTTGTTTGACAGATAATGCAGTTACTAATAGACAGTCCTATCAAAATGATGCTCATCAGATCATTGATCACAGATTAGATCAAAATTGAGAGCAACTGAAAATTGAGAGCAACTTGAATGACAGAACATGAACTTTGGGTGGAATATAAGATTTGATCCATGGGCTGAATCTTCTTCTAATATGCCCTATGTGGGCTAGATGAAATCATAATCATTGGTGCTAGAGCTCAGTCACATCTGTTCAAGCAATCTACAACTCTTGAGAAAACCACTTCAAGCAATAAAAGTGCTTGACATCACTCCTTCCATAATATAGTTGTGCTTGCAGGTACCTTATCCAGAGGATCAATAAGTAAAGTTCCTGAGATCTTTCTACTTCAGAAATGTTACAGAGCAGCTGAGATGATCATTCTGCAGGCACTTGAGGCTCTTGTTGCAGGCAGAAAGACCAGGTGGATTTAACAAAGTTTCACTCAAGATCTCATGAAATGAAGCAGCATGACCAATTCTGAAATGGCTGGGATTGTAGTTCTGTTGCAGTAGCATATTTTGTTTTGTTTTTGTTGTGTTTTACCTACTAATATTATCATCACCTCCTAAGCATATCAACCTGTTCTTTACATCTACAAAACATCTATTATTTGGAATATGGTTTCCTTTTAGTCATTTATCTTCTACCATGGAAGATAGATAGCATTTTGTTAACACTATCATCAGTTCTCTAGGCAGGACAATCATGTGTCTTTTGAAATTATTCTCATTTTTAACTTTCAGAAAGACAAAGACAAAGATCTTCAACATACTTTAAAGTTGGTACTTTTCAAACCAGATGTTCTTCACATCCTACCAACTTTCAGTGGGGAAATAATTTAAAACTGTTCCACCATTTTCTTTATTTAAAGGCCAGCAATTTGATACCCTCACATTTAAATGAGACCCATCTCTTTTTTATTATTGCAAAATAAAATAACATCACATCATAATCACTAGTGCTCTTTGATATTTATTGATTTGATTTATAGCTGTTTCTTCAGGAATTCATGGTGGCTTACCTAGGAATCTGCCTTTATTTTATCTTTATCAGAACAACCGTATAAGATAGGCTGAATTGAAAACCATCCAATTTCCATGACTAGCGGTAGATTTGAACATGGGTCTTCCAGTTTTAGTCCACTACCTAATCCATATTGACTCTTTACTGTACTATTTAGACAAAATATATAATATCAACAATCTTTTCATGAGATAGGGAACTGTGAGTTGTAGTCCCAACCTTTGGCATGAAAGCTAGCAGGGTAACTTTGGGTCATTTACTCTCTCTCAGCCCAACCTACCTCACAGGGTTGTTGTGAGGAAAAGAGGAGGAGGAAGGCGTATTAGGTATGTTTCAGTGCCTTGTGTAACTCATAAAGTAATAAAAAATAAATAAAAATCTAATAATAAAAATAATAAAGGAAGGCATCAATCTGATCAAGTCTTAAAGCTACATTTATTTAAGTAACATCTTTAGTATTCTCATTTTTCACTGAATAAAAAACAAGAGTCATGAACCTAAATTAAGTAATAACTTCTCTGAGAATTATGTTTTGAGCACCACCTTGTGGAAGCTTCTTTAACATTTGAAAATAATATCTTTGCCTACATCCAGAATCACAGAATGAAGCTCAAAGATTCACTAGTTCAATTTCTAGCTGCTGCAGGAAATTCAGAATTGTAATACCTCTAAAAAATAGCAATCCAGCTTTTCATTGCCCCCACATCATCTTCCATTCTCTGATATTTTGTCTCCTAAAATGTAAATTAGATCCTTTGTGGTTGTTTTAATGTGGTTTAAGACCTACAGTTCTCTTCTCTTCTCTTCTCTTCTCTTCTCTTCTCTTCTCTTCTCTTCTCTTCTCTTCTCTTCTCTTCTCTTCT